>CAUJNA010003413.1:425304-622202 GCA_963377175.1 Effrenium voratum
TTGTTGAGCGACGGTTAACGAGTAAAAAACAACTGCTTGAAAACGAGCTTTTCAAGCTTGGGTTGCCCCTGCAAAAGAAGAAACCCCTGCAAAAGAAGAAACGATTGCCGCGAGGGCGGCGAAAGGCCGGCGAATGGTATATTTGCAGGCACCTTTATGTTCAGCAACCTAAGAAGTTGCCAACGGATTATGATTTGCCATGGTCAGTTGGCGGCTGCGTGGGGGACTCTCACAATAGAAACCAAGGGACTCTCTCTTTTGTTTCCCGTGTCCTTAAAGAATATTGCTGAGGAGGGGTGCAAAAGGACAGGTTTGGCCAGGGTTTTCGGTGGACAATGCCTGTGAGTGGGAGACCCCCCCACCAAAGTGAAAAAGAAGTAGTCGATGGGAATGCAACTTTGATATCACAGAAAGGGCAAGGCCTCCGTATGAACCAAGGAAAGCCCGCAATTGGGTTTGTTGTCTTGTTTGAGGGTACCCATTTTTGTGGTTTAAACAGGGAAAGCAAAAGGACAACCCACCGTTTGGGGGTTTTGTAGGAAATGACACACCCATATTATATGTCATAGGTTTTCGAGTCCCGGTCTCGTGGCTTCTGCGTTTCGGTGCCAAGTGAACCCCCCTACGTAGGAGCGAAGGGCCCAGCCCCTGATTTTTAAAAAATCGGGGTGCCAAGTGGTGGTGTCCCTTGGAATGTGAGCCACAATCAAAACCCGGGTTAGGGACAATCCTAGCCATAGCTGCCTTCTTAATTATTTACATGGTTCTGGGTTAATGATTTGGGTATGGCTCCAAATTAAAGAGCTAGGGTTACGCAGGTTCTAGTCTTTGGTTCCATCTGCCGTTTGTGCCGTTTGGGTACATCATGTTCAGCCACAGCCATTCCTGGACCTTCTGGAGGTCCAAAATTTTAGGCGTTGGCAAAAAAACACGTGTTTTGTGCCTTTAGTGTGGAAAAATGCTTTTGGGGCGAAACAACGCCGGCGGTCATATTTGTTTGCGCCGCGGTCGGGAATGTTCGCCTGTTGGTCGGGAATTTTCGCCTGTTGGTCGGGAATTTTCGCCTGTAGATTCGGGGAGATTGAGGGTAACACCCAAATTGAGCAAAAAAAGGCCGTAGGCAAAAAACACGCGCAATTGCCCCAAAAAGCAATTCGTAGCGAAAAGGCAGAAATTTTGAGCATGCAGGAAGGTCCAGGTTTGAGTACCAGGTTTTGATTGTGACTCATGCGGAGCCGGGTACATGGAGGTTGGTAACAATCCCAGCCACAAAAAGCTGCCGCCTGCTCAATTCTTTACATGATTCTGGGGATCGACCATTTTGAGTACCGGGTTTGTTGATTCGGACTCATGTGGTGCCGGAGTCGACTCTCTGGCAAGTCCTCGGATCGGAATCCCTGAGCCAAGGTGGGGCGACCCCGAGTGCTTCACTAACGGCTTCAACCCGGCGCATGTGGCAGACGGCCGATACGGGCGCAAGCTCTATGTCTGGAACTGGACCGAGCGCACGTTGATTAAGGCGCGGGGACCTTTGCGCCATGGTGACTAAGTCCGCCAGTAGTGCCCTTTTACCGTTTCTTTTGGGGGGAGCGTTGCCCTACTAAAATAGACTACAGAAAAGAGTTGGTACCCTTATTCTAACCTCTCAAATCAGGAGGACCGAGCTGGTGATCTTGGGATGTGCGAGACCTGCGCGCGGGCAAAACTCAAAACTCCGAGTGGAATTTTGCTGCACCGTCAGAACTGGGTGCGGGAATCCGCCCTTGTGGATTGTTTTTACACCCAGAGGCTCCCAATGTTTTTTGGGCCCTCAAACAGCCAGGTTTTGAGAAGCCCAAGCACCTCCGGGGTGTCTAATGGAGGGGACGGGTCTTCCATTCAAAGCCGAAGCCAGGAGCCTTTGGGCAAGGTGTTTGGCAGAGTTGTTTGGTGCAGTATCCTTTTTCGGGACTCGGGCGAATTCGGACAGGGTTACTATTTATAGAACGTAGTTTTTTGGGGGATGATGTGAAGGCAAACCAAAAGGAAGCACGGCGACATTTTGGGGTATTAATCATGTTGAGACAAACCGTTGTGAATGCTAAAGAAGCATTTGACATGCTGATCTCCTTTTAAATCTGGGAGACAGCAAGCAATTTTAAGTGTACCATGGTTGCAATAAACCCATAGACTTCGGAGTTCCTGTGAAAAATCAGGGGGGGACAAAATGAAGATGTTTGTTTCTTCCAGTCCCTCGTCGATTCGGAAGCAACGTTGGCCATGAATTTCAGTCATCCACCCTTGTGATCATTCCCAAAAAGGAATACATAAGCTAGCACGAAGGGAAGCTCGTGAAACAGTGAAGCTTTGTTCAAGGGGGGCAAGAACCAACACCAAAAGCATCCAATAGCATGAGCTGATAAGCAAGTTGACATGTACCCCTTCTTTATGGTAGGCCAAGCCAAATAGACCCAAAAGCTTCGATTTCTCTCGTGGGGCCCAGGGGGTGCATGGTTTTTCAGGCCATGAGATATACCTCCAGGTACTTCATAACTTTGAAGAAGTTTTGCAAGGTGCATGTTGTTTGGTAAGTGAATCCGGATCCCCAATTCTGAATCCGGACCATCAGTTTCTCTAGGTGAATGGACTCGGTCCTTTCCCTTCGCCTGCTTTCAGCTTTCTCTGTTTGCAACATGTCCGAAGGAGCTCGACCTGGGTGTGGGCGCGATCCCCCTGGAGGTGCGCTTTCTTCACAACCCAGATACTCGGAGTCGGACAGTTGGCTTTGCTTTCGCGGGCAATTCTGGAGTGGGTTCTGTTGCAAATGGGTTCCTTTCGGAGATGCTACACACATGATTGCCCTGCGCATGCGATCGGAACTCGGAACTCGTGGAATGCGTTTCGGGTCCCCTGGGCAATGGCTTCTTTTTGGTTTTGCTTTCGTAGTTGTTAGGAACTCCTGTTCTCGTGTTTCTGGCGTGCGGCGGGTTCTAAAACTGATCAATCTCAAAAAGGGTGCCCTTTTTCTACCAGGGTCTCTGGGCAACGCGCTTTGAGCCAACCAAAAGGGGGGATCCCGCAAACAAAAACAAAGCTGTGGGGTCTCTGCCCAGAAGATTGGCACTGGTTTCTTGCCAGCTGGCTCGCTCGCTCGCGTGTAGCGCGCTTTCTTTTGGACGTGTTTGGCAAAAACTGCAGAAAATCAAGTTGTAAGTTCCCACTGGAAGTCTAGGAGTGACCTTGTTTTCCTATTGGGCCACGTAAATAGGTGTTCCCTGATTAGTCGTAGATGGTTGCCCCGGTCTCCAAGTGGCCACCAGCCCAAGGACAAGGCCGAGGGCTACGTGGGAAACGCGCTGAGCTCGGAGATGGTGCGCTTCGTGGAACGAGAGGCGACGCGGCGAAGCGGCGAAGCGGCCGCCCGAGGGTCTTTTGGAGTCGATGCGGGCGAGACGTGCGCACATTCCCTAGGAGCCGACCTGAAAAATCGAGGCCATTGGGGGAAGGCCCTCATATTTAGGGTCTTGGGCTCTTGGGGACATGATATGATTCTCCCAAAAGCCGTTTTGGGGATGGATCATGCGATTTTTGTTTTTGCTCCAGACCCTACTGCCTGCCGCTCGATGGGTGTACTTAATTGTTTGGAGGCTCGGGTAGTACGGTTAATTAAAAAATAATGATTTCATGCTTTTGCCAGCGAGCAAAACTTGGCTGCAAAAAGAGTTCACTTTACCGACGGGTGCTTCTCTTACGAGGATTTGTTCAAGCTGAAACCAGGTGTACTTCCATGGCAACTCTCTGGGACTTCGGTTGCCCTGTGCCTTGTCTTCAAAAGCAGATCATGCAGAATTTGACTCCACGTTGTCATTGTCGTTCACTTCGCTCGCTTGTGTCCAGCGACTTGATTGACTTCTTTCAACTCCTTTAGTAACATGGTAAGAAACAGACCGACACCTTCAAAGTTCAACCTACAGCAATACCACCATTCAACCTCCCACCAACGCAAAACATGCGAAAAAGACGGCTTGGTGCACGGATCCTGGACGATTTTCCTCTGGGATGGTGTTGCCCACTAGGCTGTTATTCAGTCAGTGGACACACTTGACACTTTTTGTCCTTGGTGGCTCTCCCTTGATTTTAGTGGCCCAAGAAGTGTTTTCACCTTGTTTTTTGGGCTGGTCACTAGCCAAGTGAGTATGGTGTTGCCCACTCCTAGCCCCAGACCTCAAATAACAAGGCTGGGGGTCTAAGGCCTTCATATTTCGGGTCTTGGGCCCCCAGGGCACTGAGCCAGCCGTCGGATTCAGGGCGATTGGGTCTCGGAGATCGCCATCAAAGTGGAGCCCATCGAGGTGGAGGGCTGGGCATTGCCCGCCATGCCCTCCTTGATCACTGACTTTTGCATCTCCTTGGATGACTCTCGGCTGAAATCATGGTGGGTCAAAAGCCGAATCGTACCGCCCAGTGAACATTCCAATCCAACCACTAAAAGAGGTTCTAAAATGGGTGGTGCATCTACCCCAAAATGGTACCATTGGTTTTGACCCAAAGCCATATTGTGTCTCCAAACTGACTTTGTATAGGGCAGATTTGATATTTGTGCAAGTTGTAGGTCTGCGGATAGTCAGAACTGCCCAGTCAAGTATGAAGCGGCATCTGAGCAAAAATATGTCTGGACAACTGCAGAGTTGAGCCAGATTATACTGTGCTTGGCGAGCTTGGTCGATTGTTTGCTTGCTTACGTTTTTGTTTGTATGCTTGATTGTTTGTTTAACTCTTTGTTTGCGGTTTGATTGATTGTTTGGTTTACTCTTTGTTTGCTGCTTGTTTGATTGTTTGTTTTACTCTTTGGTTGCTGCTTGTTTTTTTTTTTTTTTTTTTGCTTGTTTGCTTGTTTCTATTTGTGTTTGCTTGTTATTGTTCCTTTTGTTTGCTTGTTTGCTTGTTTGTTTGTTTGTTTGTTTGTTTGTTGTGTCGGCAGGGGGGGTAGCACTTTTGTGCCTGAAGACGAAGACGAATTCCGAAGACACATTGCCCAGAAGCAGACCTTGAGCCCAGCCACCCGCCTGAAGACGCGAAGACGAATTCCCTCCGAGGCCGAATCCCCCCCGAAGGCGAATTTTCCCCCGAAGACGAACTCCCCGGAGACGAATTCCTCCCCGAAGAGACGAATTCCCCCCGAAGACGAATTCCCCCCCGAAGACGAATCCCCCCGCAAAGACGAATTCCCCCCTGAAGACGAACTCACCCCCAAAGACGAATTCCCCGAGTCCCGCCCACCAAAGGTGTCCGTCTAGCAGGTCACCTTTCAAAGCAAAAAAAAGAAGCCGCCGGAAGTGGGAGCTGAAAGCGCCCAGGTTCTCAGCACCCCGTAAAACCAAGCCGGGCGAGTTGGTGATGCTTGAAGGTAAATGTAGGGAGCCCTGTCCCCTACCCATAGATATAGATACATGCGCAACGACCAGTGCGTCGAACAAACGAGTGCTGCCCCGGGTCTCGGGCGTGACTCTGCAACTGGCGACGCGCTCGAAACAAATCCGTTCAGACCCTGGAGCGGAGTGTTTTACACAGGGCGATCCCTATGAAAAAAGCTCGATCCTTGGCCAACTGACAAACTGGCGCAATTGTTCGAGAAAGAGCCACGCACATCAAACCTTGCCATAGATTTGGGTGGATGGAAATTATAGTGTTTCGTGGAAGGCTACAACCAGCCGGGCGTTTCGTTCAATATGACTGTCAAACTGTCAACCACGACGTATGGTGGTTGCTTGCTGCTCAGTACTGGCCAGTTGTTGGCAATGAAGCACGGAGAGTGGGTGGGCAATAAGATTTGTAGATGGCCGGGCCGAAGACTTACAGCTGCAGCAGGCCGAGGCATCAATTGAAAGAGACAAGAGCCCAATTGCGTACCCTGCAGTCGGAATATGAGGGTTGCGCTGTGGTTGCTAACACTGAAGACACTTTTAACACCGCAGTGGCGCCGCGTTCCCCAACAAAAGGTTCCCTCTCAGCCTTGGCGACACCGTGACGTAGCACTAGGCTGCGTCGCGGTTGAAGTTCTCACAAAGGCGCCGCAGCCTTGGGTCCTTGCGCAGTCTGCGGCCCGGCTTCTGCTTGCCAGACGCCACAGCCAAGTCCATTTGGGAGCGTGTCGGGTTTGAAGCCTGACGAAAAAGGCTGGCCTACGGCAGGAGGGGCGGCGTCAGGGGGAATGGCGTCACAGGGGAATGTGGCGTCACAGGAGAATGTGGCGTCGCAGGCGAATGTGGCGTCACAGGCGCATGTGGCGTCGCAGGGCTATGTGGCGTCACAGGGGAATGTGGCATCAGGGGAATGTGGCGTGACAGGAGAATCCCTTGACAGGGGAATGTGGCGTCACGGGGGAATGTGGCGTCACAGGCGGAATGTGGCGTCGCAGGGAATGTGGAGTCATAGGGGGATGTGGCGTCACGGACCGATACGGAATGTGGCTTCCAATGCGTCTTCAGCGTCGGGCGCAAAAGCGCTACCCCATGTGCCGGCTCCCTGTTGCGTTGTGTTGTGTTGTGTTGTGTTGCGTTGCGTTGCGTTGCGTTGTTTGTTTGTTTGTTTGTTTGTTTGTTTGTTTGTTTGTGTGTTTGTTTGTTTGTTGTTTGTTTGTTGTTTGTTTGTTTCTTTGTTTGTTTGTTTGTTTGGTTGTTTGTTTGTTTGTTTGTTTGTGTGTTTGTTTGTTTGTTTTTTGTTTGTTTCTTTGTTTGTTTGTTTCTTTGTTTGTTTGTTTGATTGTGACAGTCCTAATAGGGATCGGAATCCCGCTTTTGGTGTCACAGAATGGGGCTTGTGTCCCACGACTATTTGTAGGGTTCTCTTCGTTCTGGGTCTTCATTGTCAACCAAGGGAAGCCCGAGTAAACCAGTTGTAGCCCTTGTTGCTTTTTAGTTTCGTTCTAAAATGGCTCACCCTGCAACGGACCCCATTTTTGGACAGGGGCGCTAAGCTGGAGAAACGATGAAACGGCAAATAAGCCGCGGGCAGATTAAGGTTAGCAAAGGGTGTCCCAACCAGAAATGGGTGCGGACGCCATTGTGTGTCTTTGCATATCCCTAGGAGCCCATTCCCGAAAAACATGAGGCGCCTTAGATCCTCAATGGCCTTGTATTTTGAGGTCTTGGGCTCCTCGGGTATAGACAATGTTAATGCCAGGTTTTGATTGTGACTCAAGTGGTTTCCCCTTTTAGTGGGGATTCATCACTTTTGGAGAGAACACCCCGCCTAATAATGGGACGGATCTATTCATCCTGGGTCAGCGTTATGACTGAAACGGTTTCAGGACAAGTACCTGTACTTCTCCAATTGGTTGCATGGGGACGTGCGGCAGTACGACATCTCCGTGGAGCCTCCGCGCCGCTCAGATCTAGGGACCTCACCGTTTCAGGTAGCCCAGACAGACGAGGCTCGCAGATGTTCTCCCAATTTGGCCACAGGCATGACTATTTCATTCATCCTGAGGCACGCAACGTGCCTTTTTTTTAGGTACGAGAAAAACACGCTCGAATTACCGATTTCTGCTCGACCCCCAAAAAAACGCTCGCCCCCTGAAAAACGCTCGACCAAATCCCCTTCTTCCATCCAGAGGAAGGCGGGCATTGTTACGTTTTTTTTTTTTTAAACAATTTGCACTTGTTTGCGGATATTTGCGCTCGTTTTGCGGATATTTGCGTTCGTTTTGCACTTCGATTTCTGCTCGCTCCTTTCGAAAATTTCAGCGACCGATTATCTTGGAGGACCGACCAGCCCGATTTTGGGAAAACACTCGAAGTAGGAAAAAGTGTACGTTTACCATATTTTGGTGACGACCCCTGGTTTTGCAATACGTTTGGGCTAAGGGCAGAAATTTAGGTAATGACGGGTGCTCCAGGATTCATTCATTCGTTCGTTCGTTCGTACGTTCGTTTGTTCATTCATTAATTCATTAATTCATTAATTCATTCATTCATTCATTCATTCATTCATTCATTCATTCATTCATTCATTCATTCATTCATTCATTCAGTCAACCCTTCATCTTTTCATCCATTCATGCATTAATGCATTCGTCCATTCATCCTTTCTATCATTCATCCCTTCATCCGTTCCTCCGTTCATCCATTCATGCATCAATGCATTCATCCGTTTATCCGTTTCTCCATTCATCCATGCATGCATTCATGCATTGTTCCATTCATCCATTCATTTATCCATTCATCTCTTAATTTATTCATCCATTAATTTGTTCATTCGTTTCTACATGCATACATCTTACTTATATATGTCTTGGGTTTAGCGTCCTAATGACCCAGCCAGCAGCCCGCACCCTTCCCGCCCATTCGCTTCGACTGGACCTGACTGGCAAGTTAGTCCATGCAAAAGCCACCGAGGGGATAGGGACTTGGAGCCTGGCCATGGACATTTCGAATCGCAAACCCTCACTTCATATCGAAACACACAGTTTCCCTCACTATACGGTGGAAGCCGATCTTCCTTCAAATCTAGACTAGACTGGGACGACTTCTTCGGAGTTATAGTTGGGAAGGGGCGCGTGGCTGCATAGCTGGTAGGGACTTCGACGTTCTGTGAGTTCGTTGAAAATCGCGCATGATTTTGGAAATTGACACCGGAACTTCGACCAATGGTTTTGCGCAACCTGTTTTTGTTTACTTTGCGCCACAGCTTTGATGAACCATTCGCGGAAAACTTTTGCGGAGCCCGCCCAAGAACTGTAAGGTCCACAGTATAGCTGTCCAGGCGGGGCTTCTCATTTCTGTCTTCCCGTAGGTGACGTCAGTTCCCTAATTGCATCAGGATCGTGGCTTTCCAGGTTTTTCTCAACAAAAAAAATGCAGGAGGGTAGGTGCAAGGTGGGCAGCACTTTCAACAGTATGGGTCAAAGTTAGGCTCAAATTCAGTCTTCAATGCTTCCATCAGGATGTTAAAGGGGTCGACGTGTGATTTTCCAACGATTCTCAGTTGGCATTGGCCAACCCGGCATGTCGAACACAGAGATGCGGGTAGGTGATAGAAATTCGGACACAGGAAGGTGGCGATTGAGGAATGTTCTTGGGAACAACAACATTATTTGTGATATGACTGACTAACTGAGAGGGGATGCTTCAGCTTGCTTGCTGTAGTCAGTTGATCCTTCTTTGTTTCCCATACCTTGCCAGGCGCGGACAAAAGAAGAGAGGGTTCAACCTAGCTCACGCGATGGTCTCATGCCCCACATTTCCCACGAGACCTAATGAAAGCATTCTGGGAGTTCAAGTTGAGAGAAACCGACCAGTTGCCGCACATATCTTCCAGAAGGCTTGGACCCCCGAGTGAAAAACAAGTTGGAACCTTCATAAAGAGGCTTGTTACCTCACCAAATCGGCTCGAGTGAAAACGGGGGGGGGGGCGGCAAGAATGGTGGCTTCCCTTTTGGCTTCGTTTAAACCAACCTGAGACAGGTACCCGTAGCAAAACACATACCAAAGGGAATCCAATTCTTCCCAAGCAAAGCATCACCTGCCTGGCCCACAGGTGAGGTTTTTTTGGGGGTGTTTTTTTCCGGAAAACCTGGGACCCATTAAAAAGAAGCCCAAGCAAGATGGCCCCTCTTGCTGGGATCGTTTTTTTGTGGGAACCCTTAAAAGAGAAACCAGCAAGATGGGGGCTGCAAAGGTGGACCTCACATTTCTCCGGTTTGATGTAGGCCGCTTTCAGGCAGGCGAACACTGCAGTCGGGGAGGTTCTTTCAGTAGCCCACAATGGCCCTCATACTTAGGGTCTTGGGCTCATACTGTGGATGGTTGCGAAATCCTCTTAGGCGCCACCTAAGAAACCATGCAATCATGAGTCCCGTGTAAATACCAACAAACAATGCTTTCCCTATGATTTCCAAGTGGTGCAGGATTTCGCCCATCCACAGTAGGGTTTACCAGGGGTTTGTTGCTTGACATCGCCACGTGAAAACTCGTTTCGATGCGCAAGGCCCGGAATTGGCGCAGGCTTAAGCAAGTATTATTATGGTTTAAACAGAGTTGAATCGCCTAGCCCTGCCTTTTGAGCTTACCTTTTTTGGCAACCATTCTAGTGGGAAACCGCAAGTTCCGACTTTTTTGCCAATCCAAGGAAGGGAGTCTGGGTGCATAGCCTTGCGTTTACCATGATTTGCCCAAAGCGAAACCAAAGGGTACGGACACTTGGGATTTTGGACATGGGACAAAGCAGTTGTTTGGGCGGGGGGGGGGTGCGGTGCTTTCCTGACCTATTTGGGAGTTGTTTTTGAGGGGACCCCCCCCCCTCCCCCCCCCCAAAAAAAAAAAACAGAATAAAAGAAAGTGGTGCTTTTTCTGGTTGGTTTCTTTTCAAACCAGAAAGCGGTACCCTTGATCACAAGACACACCCTATTTGACCCCCCCCAAAGGTGGAATTTCGGCATTTCGGCTCGCGCGAGGCATGGTGGGCCAGTGCTTCGTCGGTGGCTCGCTGAAGGCTGGGGGCCCGGTGAAGCGCAAGGACGGCCAGCCGCAGCCCGAGGCGCTGAAGGCCGCTCGGCCGCCTTGGAGAACTTCGCGCTGAGCCCAAGGAGGTTCCGATTTCCCGCTCTGGTTTTTTGTTTCTTCTTCTTCTTTTTGGATAGGAAATCTACGGCGGGACATAGGTGCTTTGGTATTCTTACGAAAATGTCGGTATGTCCCAGAAAAAAAAGGATGAACATGTGTTTTGGTATTTTTTACCCAGAAAAAGTGTGTATGTGGTTTTGTGTTTTTTGCCCAGGCGGGGGAGTTTCGTATTTCCCACTCTTGGTTTTAGGGGGGATCTGTGGAAACCCATGGCCACGGGAAATATGGTGTTTCTGTTTTTACCCAGGCGGGGGAGTGTGTATTCTTGGGCCAAGCAGGTTCCTATTTCCCGCTCTGGTATTTGTTTAAAGGAAAGCTATGGCGGGAAATAGGTGTTTTTTTGTATGAGTTTATCCAGAAAACGTGTGTATGTAAAAAAAAACAGGCGAGGGAGTTTGTATTCTTCCACTTACCGAAGAAGAGTTTGCATTTCCCACTCTTGCCGCAACCTAGGCCCAAGACCTCACTAGCTTGGTGCAGGAAATCTATGGCTACGAGAAATAGGTGTTTCTGTTTTTACCCAGGCAAAGGACGTTGGTATGTCCCACTCTTGCCCTAGGCCCAAGACCTCACTATTTCTGGTCTTTGGGAGTCAAAGGCAATCTGATTTTGGGTCTTGGGCTGCATAGGAGTGCTTGGGTCAGTTGGTTTGAAATAGACTGCATCCCCAATTGGACGCCTTTCAACATAAATGAGGTTACACCCAATAAACCCCAAAAGGTGTCCTTTTGGGTTTTGTTTGAACACAGATGGGTTGTCCTGGTTTAGTTTGGGTTTATGCCCTATTCAGGGCAATCTATGTTGCCAAAAAGTCATATTTGATCCAGACGTCCCTTTGAGTAGCACATGTGGATGCCCACAAAGTGTGGTGTTAGGTGTGGTGTCTCTTTAAACCCACTAAAAACAGCGGTGCCCTCGAAGAAGACACACCCGTATTTGTTGATTGTCCGCAGAATGCCATGGATCATGGTTCGACTTTTTCTGTTTGACCAAATACACGCGAATTGAGCTGGGATGGATCCCCATGGCTGGTTGAGCTAAACGAGTCCAAGTTTCAAGGTTGGAACGTTTGGCTGCAACCCCTGATTTGTTGAATTATCCGCCATTCTTGCAAAGCTTCTTGCAAATAGGATTCTTACAAGGAGCCTTACAAGCCTTACAACAAGGACCCTTACAAGGCTCCTGACACCACAAGGATCTTTACAAGGGTCCTTGCAGGATCCTCACAAGGCTCCATACAACGAACCCTAGGGTACAGTTTCAGAATGGCTTCCAATGGGCTCGGCTTCAAGCAAGGTGAAGGGCGTGGAGATCCAGGGAGGAGCGCCTTGACCAGCGAAGCAAACCGTTTTTCAGCTTTCTGGCGTCCCAAAAGATATGAGTTAGGTCCAAAAGGTCCAAGGCTTTCCCGAAGGGTATGAACTTGAAGGTTTCCCTTGGTTTCCTTTGTTTCTGCATGGTATGAGTAGGTTTTTCAAAAGGTATGAATTTGAAGGTTTTCCTTGGTTTCGCTTGGTTTCTGGTTTCCCTTGGTATGAGCTTGAAGGGTCAAAAGGCCCAAGGTTTCCCAAAAGGTATGAGTTTGAAGGGTCAAAAGGCCCAAGGTTTTCAACAGTTATGAATTTGACGGTCTAAGGTTTCCCCTGGTTTCTGGTTCCCTTATGAATTTGAAGGTCCCAAAGGTCCAAGGCTTTCCCGAAAGGTGTGAATTTGTGGTTTCTGGCTTCCCTTGGTATGAGTTTGAAGGTCCAACAGGTCCTAGGTGTCCCAAAAGGGAATTTGAAGGTTTCCCTTGGTTTCCCTTGGTTTCTGGCTTCCCTTGGTATGAGTTCGAAGGTCCAACACATCCAAGGCTTTCTCAAAAGGTATGAATTTGATGGTTTCCCTTGATTTCCCTTGGTTTCTTGTTTTCCTTGGTATGAGTTTGAAGGTCCAAAAAATCGAAAGTTTCCGAAAGGTATGAAATTGGAGGTTTCCCTTGGTTTTCCCTGGTTTCTGGTTTCCCTTGGTATGAGTTTGAAGGTCCCAAAGGTCCAAGATTTCTCAAAAGTTATGAATTTGAAGGTCCAAGGCTCTCCTGGTTTCTGGTTTCCCTTATGAATTTGAAGGTCCCAAGGCGGGCGATCACCTTTTGAATTTCTGGGTACCTGGGCCTTGGGTGAGCCACTTCGGGCAACACCGGGGTCGTTTTGCCTTTTCAGTCGCACTCTGGAACCGATGCCGGCGGTTACAACTAAATTGTTTCCAACCACCGGGCAGCAAAGCGGGAATTCTGCAGGTATTGGGCGACCCCTCTGCGCAGGGAAATCACCCATGAAAGAATCACAGTGCAGGGAAAAGTTTGAATAGTTCCAGCAGAGTTCACACTCCCCGTTTGCCCGAAACTACCCCGAGCGACGGTGCTCCCTGAATCTGCCGACTCTATTGCTGGTGCTTTGTGGGGCGCCGCCTCTATTCTGTTGCTGCCAGGGCATTCTCAAATACTCAGGTTCGAGGGAAGGCATGACGCATGGAGCCATGGGAGTGAAGATCAATGAATCATGAAGCGAGGTCACCAGGGATTCAGGTACCATTCCACACAAGACTTTGGACGGTATCGTGTTTGCCCTGTCTTGATCAAAATGCTGGACTTGCCCAGGGGTTGATCACGTTGCACCCCCTCCCCCCCCCGCAGTACTGTAAAGAAAGGCGTGCCGCTACTATACTGTGGTCGCCAGGCCGCTTAGGCCGCTCCCCCCCCGCCCGCAAAGAGAGGACCCCCTCTAAGAAAAGGCACCCAAAAGCATTCCTATTTGCCACAAATATGAGGCTAAAATTGCCCCTGGGATTGGGGAATGGGGTCCAATTGGGAATCGACCCTTGACAAGCATAGGAACAAATCCCTTTTCTACAAGGGAAGTAATGTATGGAGGGGCTGTGTGTTGTAACCAATTGAGCAGAGTGTTTCATGCATTTTTGGCGTGTGATACGTCCGAAGCACGGAGTTCTGCTCAAGTGGGGCTGGACATCACTCGCTCGCATCCAACGTGAGGCGCAGATGGTGCAGCTCTCCTTGGACGGCAAGCGTCTCTACGTGTCCACGTCCTTGTTTTCCTCCTGGGACAGACAGCTCCCGAGCGGAAGGCTGTCAACCTCTGTTTTTGGTTCCTCCTTGGCTCGTTGTTTTGATTTATCGATATTGGCGTGTGGACGTTTGTAGTTCTCCTGTGTTGAAGCTAGGCGGGTTTGTCTTTTCTAGACCCCAACACTGTGCGGTTGTCCTTTTGGGGTCCTTTCAACGCCAGGTACCAACAGAGCAGCGTGTTAATACCCCTTGAATGTAGCCTTCGGGAGGAAATATTGTTTTCAAATTGTTGGTTTTTCCTAGGTCGTGCAAGCGCCACAAAAGGTCCGCGGAAGGTGTGTATCACTCATGTACGATCGGAACCTTCGCGCAAGGGCCGCGCAGATACGCAATGGTTGTTTTCCTGCACGTGCAGAAGCGAAAACACACTTCAATCACATTTCTCGATCCGCGGAAGCGACGCAGAAGCGATTCCCTCTTCAAACCTCTCGCGGAAGGAACCTTGCATTCCGCGGAAGCCTTCGCGGAAGGGATTTGATATTTTTCGCTTCGGCCGTAACTGGGCTTAGAACACTGCTTCTTCTTCAAAAAAAAGGCACACCCTCTTCCTTCTCTGGAAACCGCCTCCCTGGGCTTGATTCATCCCATTCCCAACATTGCTTTGACTCCATCTCACTTGCTGAGTTCCTGGACTTCAGCTACTTTTTGGGAAGACACTTTTCGTGGTAAACAAACAGTTTGGAGATTTGTTTTGGCCAATCCACTCGACCTCTTGATGTGGAGTTAGGTTTACTCCATAGCAATCAAATAGAATGCCAACCACTCAAACAAGCGGATTTCTCTCAATTCTCCCACGCATCCACGGTGTTTTTTAGTTTTGGAGATGGGTCTCTTCAAAGTCCTGACTCCTTCCCCAGAAAATTAGCTCCCCTTTTCGATGTTTTTTTTCGCTTTTTTGGAATTGGCCCCCTTTGTTTTCTAGTCACCAACCAGGCAACAAGTATATTTTTTCGATGTTTTGCTTTTTTGGAATTGGTCCCCTTTGTTTTCTAGTCACCAATATATATATATATATATATATATACATATATATATATATGTTTGCTGGGGTCCTGATTCCAGCCTAGTATTTTGGGTGTCTTTTGTAGGGGACCCCAAAAATGGCTGTTTTCCCAGTGTTTTTCCCAGTGTAGGGGGACCACACATTGTTTTTTTGCTGGGGTCCGATTTTTCCAGCCACGTCCAGTCCAAACGCTGAGGTTCTATCCCGAGATGTTGAAACGGGGGGCGCAGCTCCTGCAGCTGGACGTGGACACGGAGAAGGGCGGCCTCACAGCCCCTCGGCGAGCTCGGGCGTCGGTCGGCGAGCGAGCCCGAGCCCCACCGGCTCCATCCCTAAGGGGGGCCAAGAGGGCTGGGGTGGACTTAGGATACATTTTTGACATTTTTAGCAGTGACTCAAAGTGAAGCAAAGAATGAAATATACATTCTATAACTGGGCCTAACTCTAATTATGAGGGGTTGAAGGGGGGTTTCCCTCGAAAGGAATATGGCCATGGGTCAAAATCCAAATCGCACTCCCAGTGAACATCCCAATCCGACCACTAGAATGGACTAAAATGGGTGGTGCCCCAAAATGGTACCATTGGTTTTGACCCACAGACATGTATACATATACATATACGTATATATGGAATCTCTAAAAGGGTTGCCCCAGAAGGCTGGGGTGGGGGTTCCCTAAGAAGCTGAAAGGAACCCTAAGGGAACCCGAAACTCTAGCTGCCCGCTGCCCTTGTAGCCAAAAATGCCATGAGCAATGTCAGGCAGTTCTACCCAATGAGGCCTGAGCCATCATTGAACCACAAGTCAATGGTGTTGGGGGCCCTGCTCATTTGTGCACAACTATTTTTTTAGCCCGAGGCCTTTGGGTCTCTCAACCCCGTTTAATATGCGTTTGTTTGGGGCCTTGAATCAAAACATGACCCGTTTCAGACTGGGTCCATTAAAGTGACACCCTCAAAACGGCCCTGACAAAAATCGATGTTTAAAGGAAAACGCCCCCAGCCGTAACTTTGAGAACCCCTCAATGTGCTCACTCTAAAGGGCCCAGCAAGCCTTTTTTTTTCAGGGGAGGGTTAGCGCGCAACATGTGCATGCCCAGATCTCCTTCTGAACCATTCGGGGTCATACCACTTGGGGTGGACATATCTGGTTAGGTTTCCTGTGTGTTGTAGGCAGGTGGTATTTGGCACATCCTTACAAAGCCATTCGCTTGGGCAAGACGTACTTTCGTTTGGTCTGGTGAAGCATACCTATCATACAGTTTTTTCTGCTCTTTCAGCAATGGGACCAACAGCTGCTGTTTTCGTATAGTAGAACAAGAGGTCCTGTTGTTGTGGATCAGCCCCTGCAGGATCCCTTCCTGGTCCTGGTCCCACTGGTGGCAGAAAAACAGGATCGCCCCTGATTAAAAAGCATGGGCCCAATTTCCGTAGGAAGAATTGGTTGGGGTGAGGTCTCTTGAATCTAGGCCCTTTTAAAATTGGGGGCGCCTTTAGTCTCTGGCAGAGATGTGGCATCGAGGTCAGATGTTTCATATATATATATATATACCCCTTTCGAAAATTGGTTGGGAAGGTCTAGTGGGCAATTCCCACAACGGGAGCTGGACATGACAAAAGCCGGCCAATGTGTTTCCAAACGGCTCTCCAAGAGCAATCATTGAACTCAACTAGAACAAAAAGACGAAAAGGACAAATTGAATTGCGACTTGCGACCTGCCAAACCTGTCCCAAAGGCTTTGCAAAAGAAGACATGTGCAAATCGACTTGCACCCTCTTTTCCAACCCCCATCAATCGTGTTTTGGGATATACTAAAAGGTTATGGACAGGGTTGTGGGATCAAGGGGTTTATCCCCGCATCTGTGATACAAGGGAATCTCCCTCGTTATGTGGGGAGTTAGTGTTTGGGAGCCCTTTTTGTTGTATCGCAGTGGATTCCATTTCCCACAGCCCTTGTCAGAGATGTCAAAAACAAGGTTTTGGGTTGGCCAAACAGGGCCCCATGGCTTACTTTTGGGCGCACTAAACAGCCCGACTTTGACCAATGAGTGAACCTCACAGCGTTCACGCAGTGACAGCAGATTGAGTCCAGCCTTTGCTCTACCGCTATTGGGTTGGAAGCAATGGACATGTCTTTTTTGAGGGAATGATTTTCATGGTGTAAAGCGCTGCAACACGCCCGCAGGACAAGGCCCAACAGCCCTGGTAAACGCTTGGCGCTGGTTGCTACATAAAGTATCACTTTGAAGCCACATATATATATATATGTGTATATATATATATATATATGTATATATCTATATATGTGTGCGTGTTGATTGTGGTAGTTTGAGCTGCCTCGTTTATCCTTGTGCCATGTTCCACCGAGCTCAATATCAGGCAACACAGTTTGATTTGGACCTGGTTGAAGTACCACTCTTGTTGCGTCTCGCTCCCAACATCGACCTTTCACAGCCATTTGACCAGTCACTGGGAAAAGGGCTAATTCTTACTTCATTCAAAACTGAACGCGAAGAGCCCACTATATCCAAGTCTGCGAGAGACCCAAAAAGCAAACACATTTGCGGCCGGCAACTCGCGGGGTGAACACCTTGTGGCACGGATGGAGAAGTTGCACGAATCGGCCAGATTCAAGGGGTTCCTTTCAGAGAAAGTGAGGATAACTAGTTCAACATGTGGAGAAAACGTCAATGGTGTGTGTGTGTGTGTGTGTGTGCGTTTGTTTTTGGCTGATTGGGCAGAGGTTGCATTCTGGCTCTATGGATCTGTGGGCGAATGCAACACTTCTTTTTTAGGGTGTGCCACCTCGACGGCAGTTCCTTGTTGGGCTCAATTTGTCTGTGTGTGTGACTGTGTGTGTGTGTGTGCTTGTATTTTCGAGGGTACCCTTTCACCTTGGTTTAAAAGGTGACCACAAGGAAGTTTGGGAATTCCCCGCTTTTCACACATACCAATTTCTTCTTTCGGGTTGGTCAATTCAAATTGTCGATCGATCCGAGGTGAACCCCGAGTTCCTTGTGGACTTTGGACAGGAACCTGCTACTCGGCCCTTTCCCGGCGGACGCAAGATTCCCTAGATGATGTTCAGGTCTGCAATTGCAGGCTTAAGTGCATACCTTTGCATGGTTGCTTTTTGCTATGGGTGTACTACTGCACGTGGGTTTGTGCAAAATGCATTTGGACCAACAATTTAGGCTGTGGTTGTGTGTTTGGTTTTCCTTGAACAATTATCCCGCAGGGCCACCAAGAGACCCACAAGACCAAACGACATATGTGGCTCTTTAGATTCCGATCCCTATAGTTTAGCACCTTTTGGGATTTTTGTCTCAAAGGTTAGATGGCTGTGTTTGTGGTTTATGCTTTTTAGATGGGACATGACAACGGTTTTCCTTTTGGCTCCCATGTAAAACCAGCTCAAAACGTCCGGCGATCAACAAGACGAGTTTTGGGTAGACAGAATATTGGGCACGGGCATAATGTGTGAAGGGTAGCTGAAAAGGGGTGGTTTTAAAGGGACGCTGGTGGGTTTCCTTTTTGGACGCATACCAATGCATCAATGTCTCTATGAATTTCACTAGTTGGAACCACCTCAAAAAAGGTGGGTGACCAGACAGCGCGCCGGCGAAGACATGGTCCCAACTTTCAAGGCATCCAACGCATGAGGCCAGAGGTCAACCAACTGGGGGGGGGGGGACCCTTTCCCAGGCAAACTCACTGCGCGTGTTAGACTGAGTTTGACTCTCAAGTGACGGAAGCTCTGCCTCCCGTTCTCGCTCAAAACGGCGCGAACACAAGCTGCCTCACTCATGTTCCGATTTAGCATGGGAATCGCCCCGAACTTGGATGTTTGCCTCCAGTCCATGAAAACTATTCCCATGACATGCATTTATGTAGATCGTCACGGGGTGCAGCCCACGGTGCATGTGCAAAGACTCCCTTTGCTTGGCTTTTATTGGGAAAGGGGGGGTTCCGTTCCTTTTCGGTCCTCCATTCTAACAATGTATTTGGGTGTGTCTTTTTGAGGGCACCCCCGTTTTGTGTGTCGTTTTTCTGGGCCAACAGTACTTGGTGGCTCCCAGCCATCCCCTTTGCTTTTTGGTTTTTTAGGGTTTAGTGGGGATTTCCATTTCACCCGCTAAAAGTTAAATGGGGATCTGAGGGCAGCCAAGAGTAGAACACCGTTGCGGCCGAAATCGAAAACGCGATTGGTCACCAGTTCGAGTGCCGAGAGATTGCGGGCGCTGAGGACGGCCCAGTGTCCTGCCACGAGATGCGGTTCCCCGGGGGCGACTCCACCAGCGACATTTGGATTTGAGCGGCGCGCGCCGAGTCGAACGGCGAAAGTCACGGCGTGAGTCACAAAATGGTGACATGTTTAAGGAAACCAACAGGAAAAGCCCTCTTTGTGTGGGGGAAGAACCAACAACACCAACCAAATGGTGTCGTTTTTGGGGGAAGAACCCTCTTTTGGCGCTTTTGGTTGGTTTTAGGAAAACTAACAGGAAACCAGCTACTCTGGTGAGTGGGCGTGCCTTTCTTGAGAGTAGCCTTTGTGCGGTTGGCTTAATGGGAAAGCAAAGGGAAGCTACAAATGTTATTTTTCGGGTGCCCTATTTCGAAACAAACCCATATGTTGTTTCGGCTGCACGGAATATGCGGGCACAGAATTTGCTGAATTGAACTATTTCTTGGTGGCAGAAAAATAGAGTCGGGATCCGTACGCAATATACCAGGGGGGTTGCAATATGATAACCAAGCGAGCTCGAACTGAACAAAGTATTCCAAGCCGCACGGATTTGCCGGCGAAGAGATGATGCTTTAAGAGGAGCGCGTGACTTTTGCCGTGAGAGGGCGTCTTTTGCAGAGACACGCTTCCCGCACAGGTTGATATCTCCTTGTGCATGTACAGGTGAGTCTCTTTTACCTGCTTGGCTCGGTCTCCGGTGCCAAGGTGCAACTGAGGAGATGCAGTTTTTGCTGCCGACGCCGACGTTCTCAAGTTTAATTATGAGATCTTCTGGCTCCTGCTACAACGGTCATGGAGTCACGGAGCATAGCACCCAGTCCTCAGCAAAGTAGTCTTTGCGATCGAAAATGACTTCAGGCGGTTCATCTCATGGGAATTGTGCGCTGGAATTCCATTTTGCGATAGCATGTTCGTTTTACTTGGGATAAATTTCCATGGTTCAAAACCAATGGGATCCCATTTTTGGGTTTCGGTGCACCACCCATTTTGGAACCTATTTTAGTGGGGATTGGTTGATGTTCACTGGGGGCTAACCGGGGTTTTGAATGGCCAAATGGAACTGGCCAGCCTTACCGAATCCCTCGATGATCAGGGTGATCGAGACCCGATGAGGGCGGCCTGGGGTTCCATTTGTGGAACAGACCAAGCCTCACTTCCTGAGTTCCTGGACTTTAGTCACTTTTTGGGAAGACCACTTGTAATGGCAAGCAAATGAGGTGAGAAGCAGATTTGCTGATTTTCCCACTGGGAACGATCCGAACTTGACAAGTAAATCAGGGGGGTACGCCAGGGTGAAAACTGATGTCAGAATTCCAAACCGCTTTGGTTTGGTCATTATCTTTATCTCAATTTCCCCAAGCAAATCAACCTGATGTGACCTTTTGGTTCCCACGTTTTGCAAATCATGTGTAGTGGAGGTGCCAAACGACCCTTGCGTACTTGGCCGAGATGGTGACCATTCGGCCGGCAAAAATGGTATATAGCCATGGATATAAAGGGAACACGAGGGGTTGCTTGACTTTTAGCCATAGTTACACGGAACTTGTAGCCATGGTTCTAAGTTCTAAAGAACCTGTAGCTCTGGAATTTGAACGGGAAAACTGCTTTTGCTCATATGGAGGTTGATCAAAAGGTCCTCTACATGGGACAACAGGAAAGCCCCCCTAAAAAGTGACTTCCCGGCTTGGCGCGGGACGCACTGCCCACGGGGCCATATCCATATGCCCAGCTGAACCGCAAGCCGCCCACATGCGCCAGGCACAGCCGGCGTGAGGCAGTGACAGCCAGGGCCCTGGGAGAAACGGGTGGCTGTTGTCTTTTTCGGTAGCCCAGAGGCTCCCGATGTTTTGGGCCCTCAAACAGCCAGATTTTGAGAACCCCAAACACCTCGGGGTGTCTAATGGAGGGGTCGGGTCTTCCATTGGAGCCTCTGGGTAGCCCAACATGGCGCGACGGGTTTTCTTTTGGGTTCCCTAGTAAGACCGCAGGGGTCCCGAAAAAAAGGACAGACCCGGGGGACCCATGGTTGAAAACATGTCAGGATTCTCTGGGTTTTAGTGTAAGCCTTTTAACAAAAAAGCCCTGGTCAACATTGAGCGCGACCTGACATCTTGTCTCTATCCCAAGACGATAGAAAATAGAAAAACAAACACATGATCCAATTATTTTTTGGGATGAACATTGATGGGGTCCCCACTGATTTTGGTGGATCTCGAAAAGTTCATTCTGTTCCAGGGGAAGTGTCCCGCTTCTTTCCGGGGATCCTTCCCAGGTAAAACAGCCGGTTTTTGAAAGACTCCCTACCCTAGGAGCCCAAGACCTCAAATAACGAGGCCTTTGGGGGTCTAAGGCCCTTATATTTAGGGTCTTGGGCTCCTAGGGCTAGATGAGATAGTTCTACCAGGATCACCGGGCAACTGAGAACCCAACCCGGCGGAAAAACAGCAAACTCCAGATTCACTGACGAAACCCAGGCTGGTGGGCCCGGCGGATATTTGGTCCAAATGGTTCTGCAGATCTCAACTGAATTGCAACCCCTGGAGATCTCAAAGAAATCGCAACCCATTCTCCCTGTGCACACAAATGGAATTGGGGAACCCCTGAAGGTAGGGTTGGGGGAGGGTCCAGTTAACACTTGTTTTGTCTGTGGCTGGTCGCGCAAGCATTTTCCCATGTCCGAACCGGCACGAAGATGCGTTGGCTCCCGAGGGGTTGTCAAACCGGGCGGCACCGAAGGGGTTTGTTTAAAGAAGTCGGCCTGGTGTGTTCCATTTGCTTGTGAATATGTTATGTTTTCCCTTGTTGGTTTTTGAAAGGGAATCGATCACTAAAAGAAAACTGCGTCTTTTTTCTCTTTCTACGAGGACCCTCGTGTTCCCCCTGTCTCGTGTTTGTTGGCTTCAGGTTTTTGTCCGGCGCCTGGACTAGGTCCCCCAGGATCGTGCCCTTCTCTCCCCTTTTTTTGGTTGGGAGGGTTCCCCTAAAATAGACTTAAAACAGAAAACAAAAAAACATGGGGAAA
Source organism: Effrenium voratum (assembly GCA_963377175.1). Taxonomy (NCBI): domain Eukaryota; class Dinophyceae; order Suessiales; family Symbiodiniaceae; genus Effrenium; species Effrenium voratum. The sequence goes on from CAUJNA010003413.1 coordinate 447,300, forward strand.
AAAGGGTACCCTTGGTACCAACTTCTTCTATCCTCTCAAATCTGGACCTAGTGCAGCCATGGGCATTCGATTGCCCGCTTTCCGCCACCTCCCGCTTCCGCGCTTCCGCGAAGCGCGCGCGCCCCTCCCCGTGGAGCCCGAGGAGCTGCCGATCCCGGTGGAGAAGTTCCGATCCGTGGTGGAGATGGATCGCATGCCACCCGGCCGAGACTCCGAGACGTCTCGAACTCGAACTCTCGAGCTCTCGAACTCGAAGAAAAAGAAAAAAAGAAGCTCGCGCAAAAAGGGAAGCGCAGGATTTTTTGTTTTTTTTTGGAGGAATGCCAGAGGGGCGCGTGTTTGTGTCCCAGTTGTTCAATTCTTATGTCGTTGTTTGTTTCTTGTCACTTCTGACACCTGACCCACAAAAGGTGGCCGATTCCCTCAGCTGTTTGCCACTGGAATTTGGTGCCCTCGCAAGTCACAGGGCCCAAAATGAACGACCGAGTCATCAAAATGGTGGCCGAGCCCTAAGGGGCAAGGTTGGACCTGACGCTGTGTTTCGCTGGGCTCTTTCTGTTCTGCAAGGCCATCAGTTTGGCAAGTGTTGGCCAGAAAAGTCACAAGCAATGGACTGACTTTGGCAAATTGGCACCGGTTTCTTGGAGCAGAGCCTGCAAGAAAAACCGACGAAAGCACCCCTTAAGCCGTTTTCTTAGGTTTTCAGGTTTCAGGGTATAGTAGGGATTTCCATTTGACCCACCAAAAGTTGACTTTCAGTAGGGGATTTGAGGACCTCCCAGAATATATGTAAGATGCCCCTTTATTGGTTTTGCACTTCCGACGCTCGGTGACGATGTGTTCTTCTGCTTTCCTTTCCTCGGATGTGTTCGTCGTTTCTCCTCATTTGGATGGTGGACAGTTTCCCAAAAAGTTGCCGAGTGCCGGAGGTTGACGCGCTTGCTGCTTGCAGCAGTGTCGCTTAGGTGAAGCTGGTGTTTCCATTCGGGGTCAGGACAGCTCTTTGCGCCCCGGAAAAAGTTCTTACGAGCCAGGCCCAGGCGTTTTGGAGAGGTCGCCTTGACAGGTCCCAAAATCCGAGCCAATCCCGAAAACATGCGGCTGTTTCGCTTGACCCGGACGAATCGGGGGGGTGGGGTTCCAAATCCCATGAGTGCGTCGCCATGATGTCGCTCGACTCGAAAACACCAGCGAGGATGCTAAAGCTTTATTTGGGCCATGTGGCCATGGCTCAAAACCAATGCTACCATTTTGGGGTTTTCGGTGCACCACCCATTTTAGAACCTATTTTAGTGGGGAAATTGGGATGTTCACTGGGGGTACGATTTCGGTTTTGACACATGGCCATGTTCTTTTCAGACCCCTTTATATATACTTGGCCTTGGGATGGTCAACCTCAAGACTTCGACCCATGTATAATGAAAGGTTATCTCTTTTCGGAGCCATGACCCAGATGTGAGTGTGCTTTCAGATTGGTCAGGTTGGTTCGAAGGGACACTAAAATCAGAACAGAACTCCATGCTGACAGGGAGTCGATTCCTATTTTGACACATACTCATATGTTTTTTGTTTGCTGGTACCCGTTTGGGTGTTTTTTTTTTAACAGAAAACACAAGCCGCCGATTCTTTTTTTTTCTTCTTTTTTTTTGGGGGGGAGACCCTCAAAGGACAAACTTGGGATCTCATCTCCAAAACTATGTTACAGTTTGAGGTCTAAAGATACTACACAGAGGTTCCTGGGGCTTTCAATGGAAGACCCGACCCCTCCATTAGACACCCCGGAGGTGTTTAGGGTTGTCGAAACCTGGCTGTTTGAGGGCCCCAAAAAACATCGGGAGCCTGTGGGAAAACAGAATCAAGAAACGGTCTTAGTTTCAGGGACCCCGTTTGTTCCGGCTCGGGCTCCCGGTCCATGTGAGGGCGGAGAACTCGGTGTTTCTGGCCACCAAGCCTCGAGGCGCGGCCATGACGCGGTGCAAAGGAGGTGACCCGTACATTTCTAGGGGTACCTTCCATTCCCGTTCTTTCCAGGCATCCTTCTTTCTCAAAACTCCAAAGCCCTGTGGGGCAACAGCTGGTTCTTGAAAAGAACGATGGTTGCAAAAAAAATGGGGAATCAACCCCTAGAACATTGAGAGGCGACCTGGACGCATTTGTTTCCTCTTGGGACCCATTCCCTGTGCCGTGGAAACCTGGGTATATGTATTTCATTGGGCAGCTGTGGTGGTTTGGATTTGGATTTGAAGCATTGAAGCCCTCTTGTAGAGGGATGGGAAACCCTCCGTTTCACCACCACACCACCAGGCTCCAAACTACCACTTGGACGGAAGCTGAAAAAATATCGTGGCAAATGGAACCAAAGACTAAGACCTGCGGTTTTCTGGTGGTTTAATTTTGACCCATAACCCAAATGTAATAAATATACCCAGTCTCTCACGCTGCCATGGCACCTGACAGGGAATTGGCCCCTCTAAGAGGAAACGAATCTTCCAGGTAGCCTCCCACAGGTGCCATTTTAGTGGGCGGCAATCAACGAAGACCCCCAATCAAGGAGGGTGTGACTGGTTGAATTCGATTCACTGCTCCATGCTTCCGGGTGTGGGAATGACCCAAAGTCATCCCCACCCTTTTTGGGTGGTTCATTCCTTTCGCAAGGCAACGGATGTAGGTTCCTTTCGAGAAAGGGATAGGACATGGTTCCCAGAAAATCCTTGCCACTGGGACCGTACGTGTGAACTTGGGTTTTGCACAGCAAGCATACCAGAAGAAACAACAACAGACAAGCACCCACCACCCAACTGTATGTATTGAGTGTTTCCAAACACAGCCAGACTCTGCTTTTCTTGGGGATTCAGCTCGTCCCCGCTGGATGTCCCCTCAAAAAGTTGCACTTTGCTGGCTCTTTCCACTAATCAGTGCCACTTTTGGAGTCGAAAAAGGAAGTAGAGGAAACACGGCCAATGGGTTTTTTGAAGTTTATCCGTTTCCAAAGCGGCCGAAATCTAACAAACCCACTTTTCCTCAGGACCTTGAAAGCTGAGCCATGGGCCCTTGTTCTTTTTTCAAGCGAAACCGGATGACACCAAGGGTTTATAGAAATTCCTTTGTTTTCATGGGCCCTTGTTGTTTGATAGAGATTCCCTTGTTGTTTCCTGCTGGTTCTCAGCACCTCAAGAGAACTATCCATGGTTTCCTTTAAAGGAATCCTAAAAGTTTATTCCGAAAGCCCTGGGTCATTCCCTGAGCACCAGCAAGTTTCGGGGTGATAGCACCCATAAATAAGATCCTGTCGCGATCTTGCAGGCCTAGAATGACGGCAAGCTTCTCTCCTGGAGTGTTGGGAGTTGCCCTTCTGATTATAAATATATATATGTATAGATATCTAGAAGGAGTCTATTGAAGCCTCTGATCTTAAGACATTTCCAGTTTTCACTGGTGGCACGCGTAGAGTTGGTTGCTGCTGTGAGCGGGCTCGGTTCAATCACTGGAAAAGAACCTGGGCGGTAAATTAGGCGATCTGGACGAATCAAGCGTGTTTGGCCTTCCTTTGTCAAGAAGTTGCAGGCTGCTTCTTCCCCTCAGACCGCAAAGCGATGGCTCTTCGCTTTGGCCTCATGGACATGTTTCTACCCAGAGGCTCCCAATGTTGTTTGGGCCCTCAAACAGCCAGGTTTTGAGAACCCCAAGCACCTCCGGGGTGTCTAATGGAGGGGACGGGTCTTCCATTGAAAGCCCCAGGAGCCTCTGGGTAGCAAAAAGTCGAACATTTTGCAGGGGTCCGTTTGACCACTGCCAGTGGAATTTCGTGTACTTGGTTTGCTCAGTGGGTTCGAGCCTCTAAATTATTGCTTTTTGGCGGGTTCGCACAACCAATCACAGATCCAAGCAACACGGGAGGAACCAACCAGACTCTATGGATCAAATTAGAATCGGCTTCTCTCAGGGTCGGGGGATGTGACTGAGATGCTCGTGAGGCAGGGACACACGGCTGAAGCTGGACACCCTGAAGCGGTCTGAGAGCAGGCAGTTGCCAAGAGCGAATCGACCGGATCTGACCTTCTGGTTTCTCCCTTCCATATTTTCCTCAAGTGACAAAAGGCTGTGGGGCAAGTTGTTGGTTTCGACCTTTTGACCTTTTGGTTTCCATATTTCAAGTCGGTGTGAATTTTAAGGGGTCCCGGAGTCCCAGACCCGATTTGGTGGACATTGTTTAGATGGGGATTCATGTCCACCAACAACTCTTGAGGTGGTTCCCCATTAAAATGCATACGAGTGACACAGGGTTTTGAGGCGAGTTGTGGGGGTTGACCTTGTGACTTTTTGGTTTCCATATTTAGTCAAGGTTCCGAAAGGTGGTCACCTTCTATTTCAGGGTCTTGGGGCAAATCAGACTCGGAAATGGCTGGAACGCGGCACTACATGGTTTTGCAGTTGCATAATCTATATAATCCCCTCAAGCTTTATGGCTGCCTATGTGGTTGGATCTTTGGACTTTAACTTTTTGGGACACAGTGGATATTCCGTAGGCCGCACAAGAGTTAAGCTTTTTGCAGAGGGGTCAACAGCAACCAAGTAGGAATCTGGAATCGTCGATTCGGTCAACGGTCCAACGATCCAGACTTCAATGCATCCCATGCTTAAGGCTTTTGACAATTGAATTGGGACACGCCGACTTGTTCGTGGTTGATCCATGCATCACACATCCGCCATTTGGTCTCAACTCGCTCTTCCAAGTCTTTTGTGCCATTTCCAGTGCCCTGTGGCTGTTTCTTACCAGGAGGAAATGTAAAATTGGGATCAGACACCGACTCTGTCAGCTGGTCTTACTTGGATGTTCAGCCCACTCAGAATAGATTCTAGCCATGGTTATAACTGGTCTAAATGGTTTTAGCTGCGCTACAATCCAAGCATTACGCATATTGCTAGCAAAGCATATAGGTTGCCTGCAGCCGTCCTCGAGCCCTCCGCAACCCGAAGCTCTTTGCACAGCCCACTTGACGGCTCGCGGATGTCCGACTTGCGGCTCTTTCCTGGCGGCAGCTTTCTGGCAGACGGCAAGAAAAAGATTCGAGGCGCTACTGTAAGCATCACCGCAAAGCTATTAAAACCCGAATCCCTAGCGGGCCTACGGCCGCAAAACAGGCCTGAACCCTTGACCACAAAGAATAACCCTGAGCCCAAACCTTTAAAATCACCTCAACCCGAACAAACCCTCCAACACAACAGAAACCCTGAAACAGCCTGACACCTTGATCTTGAGAACCGTCGCGAAGCTAAAAGAACTAAGACCGAAGGATTCTGAACCAATAGTTGGCTTTAACAATAGCCACCTGCTTAATGCCTAAAAAAACAAATCACTTAGTTTTGCTTCTATTCCCATCCTTTTTGGAGCCGTTGCTGCTTGGTGGACCCTCACTCGCTGGCTGTAGGGGTCCCCCACGTTTCTCGTTTCGCCGGAGGCTGACTGGGCGCCGGCGCGCCGTGCAGGCTGATGCCAGCGGGCCCAATGACCAGCGGGGGGAGGGGATTGACAGACCGCAGGTCGTTGCCGTAAGGCGAATGTTGGGCCATGAATTCGAAAACCCCAGTTTGCAAGTGTTTTTTTTTTTTTAGCCCCTCCAAAAGTGGTCTGATTTTCTTCACAAGATCCAGAAAACAACTAGCAATAAACAGGAGTTGGATAATAGAGGGTCAAGATTAGGTGGGGGAATGTGTCATGCTTGTTCTTGATGCGTGAATTGGCCTTCAAACACATCGGTCCATTGGTCCTTGAGGACCAACTCTCTGCATCCATACATGTGCTGACACCTGAGTTGGTTAATAGTTTTGTGTTCCACTATGTACACCATGTCATCATGCGTGCATGAACATATATCAGTGCCTTGCGTATGTATCTCTATATATTTATATACACACATCATAGACCTAAACATATATATATATATATATAAATACATATATATATATATATATATCTACTGATGTGTTGCCGATGCTGGTTACAGCAGGCAGTACGCGTTCATCGCCCAGTGCTTGAGAGACTCTCAGGTGATGCTTCAGACCAGGCGCTGCATCAACCTGGCCTTCCGGCGGCCTGGCTAAAATCGGGAAGACTGGGGAGAGCTTCCCAACCGTGGAAGCTGACGGGAGGCGGGGGGGTCTTTGGCCATTTTTTGTCTCCACCAGAATTTGCTCCCCTTTTTGCTTTTTTGCTTTTTTGGGGTTCCCTTTGTTTTCCACTAACCTGGCAAAAAAGATATTTTTGTGCTGGGGTCCTAATTCCAGCCAAGTTGTGGAAGTTTGTTCGACCCCCTCGTAGGTCTAGGATTCCTTTTTAAGGAAAGTCGCCCATTTTCTCGCAAAGGCAACACGACCCGCCTGATCGGAGGGCGTGGGATGACGAAAGCTTTGCTTTGAAGGTTTGGCCCCGAATGTTCCACTGCCATGATTTTTTGAGAGAGGGCGAATGGATGTATGTCAGGCTCATGACTTAGGGCCATCTCAACATTGGAATGCCCTAACATGGTTGTTTTCCTTTTGGGTTGTCTTTAGAGCCTCCTAAACAACAAAGTCGGAACTTGATTCAGAGCCATAGCAACGCAAGGAGAGCCACAGCAGCCTAAAAGTCTCCAAGGACCAATTGAGGGCCCTTGCTGCTTTGGCGTTACATCAGTATTTGACAGGAGGCACTTGATGGGGAAAGCCAAGTTGGACTGAGAAAAAGCATGTTTTTTGGTGAGCGGCGCCAAAACCTCTTTGTTTGTTCTGCCAAGAAAGTAATTTGTGCAGGCCGCCTCAGTCATAGGTGTCCTGCATGGTTGGCTTGGTGGAAAAATAGTTGGTCCCGGTTTACATGGCTTAATCAAGTTTAATCATCTACCAGGGCCATCCATTGCCCCTGAAAGGACACCTATGGCCTCAGTCAGTATAATCGCCACACCAGATAGTAGAAGCCCCTACCATGGCAGCCGCCAGGGGAACGGAGGCTGCACGTGATGTTTGGCCAATGTGAGTGAAAGGTCTACACGGCGCACACCCCTTTTAGGGCGGCGCTAGGTAGTTGCGTGTGTGCGTGGTTGTTGTTTTTTGCGGGTACCTTGTCACCTGGCGTAAAGGGAACACATGGTCACCTGGTTCAACGGGAAGCCAACATGAAAAAGAGCGCTTTTGGGAGTCCCCGGCTTTCTCCGCTCTGTTAAAGCCCTTCACAACACCTTCCTATATATATGTATATATACATGGGGCTACCCAGTGGAAAGCAGTCATTGCGTGGTCCCAGCAAAAGCAAGCCTTTGTCATATTGTATATATATATATATATGTTATAGAGACTAACCCCTTTATAAGGCCTTATTGAGGACATACTTCTATACACAGTTCATACATCGCTGATTCACTGATGTCTAGATGACTACAGTATTTGACTGTGAGTTTGTTCCGGGCCAAGGTATATGCAAATGAGATACCACGACCGCATCGACTACTTGAAGAAGCTCTTCGATTCGAAGCTATCCAAGGCCCAGTAGTAGTGGGTGTGTGTATGTGTGGGTTTGTGGCGAACATATATGTTTTTTTGTGCAGACCATGACCATTGCTATGTGTTCTATGTGTGCGTGTGTATGTTGCTTTCTTGTTTGTGTTGCTGTTTGCGACTCTGATTGTTTTGGTTCTGCGTTCTGTCGTGTTTGGTGTGACTCTTGCCAATTGCTGCTTATTGGTTATCCTGTTAAAAAAGACAAGGGATTAGGTGCCACTTCTCGGCAAGCCGCCGTCACCATGGTCACGCAGAACCAGCGCACGCAATTGCAGATGCTAGCTGAGCAGCGCCAAAAAACTCTGGATGCCAACTTGACTGTTGTACATATTGACGCGCTAAACCGTCGCTAAAGCCTTTCGCGTGGACCGTCGCTTAAAGCCTTGGCTGGGGGACTTTTGCTATGTCAGGAGTCTGTTGGACATTTCGACTGGGTGACTTCCGTTGCAGGTATCTGCTTTACTTTTTTTAACAGCTTCTGTCGTGCGCCGGAAAGCGGTCGCGACAATCAGGGTTCATATTATATCCTAACAAGTTGTGTCTCTCTCTTTTTCTTTCGGATTCCCTTTGAAGCCATGTTGAGAAGCGCTAACATACGCACCACATTAACTTCCAACAGGTTTGCTCCTTTTCCTCTGGGATTCCGTTCGAAGCCACGCTGAGAAGAGGTATAGCATACGGCGCAATGGTCGTCAGCTGTATGGCTGCTGGTTTCCTGGCAAGAGCAGCCTTGGCAGATCCATTCTCAGTCCAAAGGCGGAACCGCCCCTGATTGCGCGGTTGTCCCGATCCGAAGTGGGCTCTAGTTGCAGCTGGCCAATACTTGAGATGTGGTGCAGCAAAACAACCACAAGCAATACGTCACTAAATAGCAACCAAGCATCAAACACCAGCAGAGTTCTTGGGAAGGGCCCCGTTCGGCACAGGGTGGCAGCGTGCACCGTCCGGAGCAGTATGGCATCTCCAACGAGGACTGGGGTTGGTGGAGCTGTGTTTGTTGGGGGAAGGGCGGGCAGGGTGACCGGTGGGGGGGGGTCGGTGATGGCTTATTCTGGGTGGGACCCTTCCACGGCGAGCGCTCGCTCTTTTGGGGGAGAGGAATCTGACCGCCCTTCTTCCAGGTGTTGAAATGAAAGGCAGATCCTTGGCCCGGATTTCTTTCGCAGGGGCATGAGTTTCAATTCGAGACTTTTTGGCGGACATCGTTTTGATGGGGCTCATGTCCACCAACCGCGTTTGAGGCGGTTCCGTATTGAAATTCATAGCCAAGTGACAAAAGGTTGTGAGGCGAGTTGTGGGGTTTCGAAGGATTTTTGTTCTCACGGAACCTCCAAATGCTGCGTGTGTGTTGCTCGCCCGGAGAGCTTGATCTAATCCACTGAGAGGGGACGGTCCTTGTGGATTTGTCGAAATTGGACTCACATGTCCCATGCTTCTTGGTCGCCGCTGTACCTGAGCCTCGGAGCCAATCAGATTGTCCAGATTGACCCCTTTGGGCATTTTAAATTTTATGGTGCCTGTTACCAACACAGCACAAGAAGGAAGTTGTATGAAATCACCCCTTTTGGTAATCATTACAGATGCTCTTTTGTTTCTGGCTTTCATGGTTCCTTGTTAGTATCGTTGGTTGCCCAGCCCAAGCAAGAGGCTCTCTTTCTTTTTCTCGCTTCGTCGTTGGCCATATTTTTCTTAGGAGCTCAAGGGGCTTGCCATCAAGATGGGCCTTCCGGAGCAAGAGGCGAGCTGGGCTCTTGGGTTTGGTTCCGAATTTTGCGAGTTGTTTTTTTTCCCTTTTTGTTGGTAGGTTCAAAGGGAAAACAACAAGAAACACACCGTTTTGGAGCGTTCCCCTAAAACCACACACACAGTGTGCTTTTTTCTGCACGGGTGGTTTTGCTCTTGTTGTTTGTATTTGTTTGTGCGTGTTATGACCCTGTATATAGGATCCTCTGGAATCCAGTGGATCTTAAACTCTGAACATCCGCCAAGGGACAGTTTGAACCCTGTCTATCGACCAACGGCTCCTTCAGCCGACTTTTCGGCATTGGCTTTGAAACATCCCAACAGTGCAAGCATTCTGCGAGACGAGTTGTAGTTTTCACCAAGTAGCAAAATTGAAGAACTTGGATCTGGGAAAGTTTGCCTTTTGTCACTTTCCCAACACTCAGTTGACCCAAGGCTCCAAACGGCTGACCTTTGTAGTTTCAGGTTCTTCGACCAAACCAGACAGACCAAACATGAGTTTGATATCTGTTCTTTTCCTCCAGTCCCCGTTTTACTGGGGAGGGCGACGAAGGCACGTTGGCACATGGCACACCCAGGTTGCTTCCCCAGGCCTTCTCGGAACTTTGCCATCAACTCAAAGAAGAGCCCCCGCCGCTTCCTGCCCCCCCCCCCCCAATTGTTTCCTATGAAACAAAGCATTTCACAAGCCAATGCCAGAGAGTCCCAGAGAATGAACACCCCCTAATCCCATGTGAATTCATATGGGGGTGTCCCTGGTTTTGGTGGGGATTGTTCCCTTTTGGAGGGGAACCCCCCCTATTAATACGCTGGGGTTGAGTAACAGGGGGTCAACATTGCTGGGCCCCAGCTGCCCAGTACCCATTTCTCATGCAGAAAAGAGACAAAGCTTCTGTCCAAAGCCGAACCCAGAGAGTCCCAGAAGCTGCTTTTCCCCATGGAGAACATTAATTAAAAAATGTAGCCTGCCTTCCACAAACATAGTGCCTTGTGGGGGGGCTTGAAGAAGCAATTGGGCGCTGAAAAAAAGCACAGAAAGTTCCATGTCCTCAAACGGAAGCCAAAAGGGGATGGGAATTGTTCCATTTCTCCACCCACATCAACAAGAAAAAATCCTCCGCGCGGGTCTAGCTCCTCTCATGGAAAAAATCTGAGGTGAACAACTTGGACGTGCAGTTCCGGCACTACGACTTCGACGGCAGTGGCACTCTGGACTTAGAGGCTGAGTGGATTGATCAGCGGTGCCAATGGGTTTGCCAGTTGGGTCCCCCTTGGCGAGTTGACAGGAGTGTGAAGAGGAGGAAGTTGCATGAAACGTATATCAAGATGGGCTCACGTCTTTTCGGATACCCAATCCCCGCCAGGAGGTGCGGAACATCTTGGCGGACATGGGCCTCACACCGCAGAACCGCGAGGAGAAGTTGGAGGCGCGGGGTCCCCGAAGTTTGGCCGGCGGGAACATGGTGCGGCCAATGTGGCTGCCAGGTCAAGGCCGTCTTTGAGCCAGCGAGTGGCGAGGTTTGGTCAATGAGGCCGTTTTTGAGTCGGAGCCCGGGTTTTTGTGTTTTCTGGAGTTGGTACTTTTTCGTGCTTTGTGTGTTTTTTTTTTGTGGGGGGGAGACTTTAGAGGGAAGCCGAAAGGAACAGCGAAATCCAATTTGGGGGGTCCGATTCCGAAAAGACACCCAGCAGAATTGGGTGGGTGCTCAGTACTTGTTGGGTTGATTTAAAGGGAAGTCCAGGTAAAGGACACGACCCATTTTGATGGTTGGCCCATTTTGAGACGAACCGAGTTGTAGTTGTGAGATTTCTTTGAGATTTCTACTGGGTGTGTATTGGGATGGTCGCTTCAGCCAAACCTCATCCAGCACCTTGTTCTTTGTTTGTCTGCAATCTGTCACGTAGCTTCCAAAATAGGGGGTTTCCGGTTAACAGTAAACAAAGGCTATTATTTGCGGACTGCGGCAGCGAAAGATGGCTCACGACACGTCTATCAATGGAAGTTTCAGTGTTTGTGTGTGCGTCTCTATGTGGCAAAGCGTATTCTGCCAGGCAGCGAAGCTAGTGCGTGTGCACGCCTTTGTTTCTGTGCTGCATGGTTTGCATGGGTGCGTAATGCGCCCGCGCGAGGGAATCGGGAACGTGCCCGGCGATGCTGATGGACAATGAAGCGCAAGGGGCATATCACGCTTTCGGTCATAAAGATGTAGCTGTCTGAGTATCGAGGGTGCTCTGGTTTAGAGTCAAAAGAGGCCGCTTCGCTCCTTGCACATAGTTTTGATGCTGGCCTTTCAGAGTGCTGGACTTTGGACAACAAATGAGGCTTTTGAACGCGCAGCATGTCAAGTCCAGGCATTGCACATTTGGAGGGCGCGAGTATTGTTGTATATGCGCGCTTAGGGCTTTTCAGTTTTCAGTCCTGAGAAGACTTCAGCGACCACCTCCATCCCTAGGCCCTAGACTAATGCTTGAGTCCCGGGTCCGCTTCAGTCTGCGAAGTGTGACCTGACAGGTGGTGGAATGCATCAATGAAAAGATTCAAAAGATAGGCTGTGAGGACGGGGGGCTCTGCCAGTCGAGCATACATTTGGCCGTTGCTTGTTTGAGTTTCCGTACTTGTCTCACCAGCAAAGTGCTGGCGACAAAGCTGCGTCGTGATCCACTTGGCTTCCTGTCGCATCTTTGGCGCGGTTTGACAAGAACTGCGTTCAAACAATATGTCTCAGAGGCATTTCTTCCACGGCCGCTGGAGTTCTGCGTCATTCAAGCGATCAATAACCCGGGGTTAGAAGGTCGATACCCAGCCACCATGTAAATAATTCAGAAGGCGGAGATCCGCAGCAATCTTCTACGGGTACCTTTCCCATTCTTTCCAGGGATCTTTGCTCTAACAAAACACAAAAAACCCTGGGGAAACAGCTGGTTTTTGAGAAGAACGATGCGAGATTCCGGATACGCAAGTCGGCCAGATCTGACCTCTTCCTTCTTTTGGTCCACCAGTGTTTCGTAAATGTCGGTTTTTGGGGGATGGTTTTGAAAGGGAAACACGAGACACCAACAAATTTGATGCGAGTCTCCGATTTGGAGACAGTTTCTGCCTCGTGGAAGTCCGGCGATCTATCTTTTGGGTCTCAAAATTGGGGGGCCCCCATGGCTTGGATTGCCTTTTGGTTTCCTTCAACACCGGGGTTCCCCCCATTTTGGCTCAGCTGTAGTTCCCTTTGTTTGAAAACTGGGGTTTCCATTTGGTTTAGAATATGTTTTGATTTTCCCCTGTTGGTTTTAAAGGGAATCTATCACTACTGGAAATATTATTTTCTTTCCAGGGGACTTAGGCAAATGGAGGACCCATTTTGGCTCCCCGCTTCGCGTCAGGCGTCAGATTTCGCTCGTGAGGAGTTTGGCTTCGAAGGCTTCCTGGACCTCTCCAAGTCGGTGCGCGAGCGGCTGAAGCAGGCGGCTTCGCGACAACCGGCTTTGCGGGCGACGTGTCGCGCTGCGACGCCTATGCCTCGTTTTATCTCAAAAGAAAAAGACGGCCCCCCCGGCAGGGTAGGTTGGGAGTCCAACTGGATGTCCAATTTTCTCCAAATCGGATGTGCACCAGTCCGCACGGGTCCAGACATGCACCCGTCCGCAAGGGTCCGGAATCTTTTGTCTCGGCCGGGATGAAGTCAGAGAGTGGCTTCCCTTTGGTCAAATTCGGAGCTTGTGCATGGTTTTCTTGATAGGCTGTGTATTTGGATTGGACGGATTTGATTGGACTCCTGATTGTGCCAGCAGGGCGCTGAACGTGTGTGATTTTGCATATCTTCCAAAAGTGAGATCCCCCAGTTGATTAGATTCCTCGACATGTTTTTTGACTTTAGACTCCATGAGTCTTCCAGGGTGTGAGATACCAACAGTTAAATATTGGTGTCTTTAAAAGCGCCTTTGAAGCTACCCCTGTTGGGCGGTACGGGTTCTAACAAGATAGACATATATATGTGTTGACAACATGGGGATTGGACACCTAGAAATGGCGAGTTTCCTTGTGATTTTTCGAAGACATCCAAAGAGTTATCATTTTCACACGGAAGATGGATTGTCTCAGGCTAGGGGGGAGTCCCAAAATATGGTGTTCTGGTGGCTCCCCTTTAGAACCCAAGGCGGTTTTCACCAAATAAGGATGATTAAGCTAAAGGCGGTCCCAAAAATAACTCCAGAGCCACAGCTTTTGTTCGATTTCGAGCGCTGCGAGGTGCAAAGCATCAAGTGCTGGAGGCTCTTCCATGAGGCGCGGGACGTCTCTTGCGAGGTTCCATGCGGATGGGAGGGTACCTTCAGGGATAGAATTGATGCACGGGTTTGTTGTGAAGCGGGGGTTTGGACACCGGCATGGAAATCGTAAACTGGGGATTTGGACACCAACAGCCAACAAATGGCGTTCTCCCGTGTTTCCCTATCAAGATCAACGGACTGTCCTTGAAAGTTCGCAAACACACAACCACACACAGACATTCCCTAAGCAAGACAACGCACCTTTTGCTGGGGGTCCAAGACCAACCTGTTGCGGACGAGACATAGCTCCCTTGGTGCCAAGAAGAAGACGACCAAGAAGAAGAAGAGGAGGGTTCACCCTTTTTTCGAGAGACAAGTGGAGTTGTCAAGAGGATGCTCCTCCAAAATACTCAGATGGTCTTCCATTTGTTTCCGCGGAAGAAAAAACAAAAGGGTAGCCGTTACATTTGGGGAACAGGGGAGGACCCCTCTGGAGGGGGATTGCGCTAGTTGTTGCACACTCGCTTTCGGCCGGACACTTTGACCAAGCCTTGCATGGCTAAATGGGCGGAGTTGTTGTCTGGCGCGTGTAGGCCCTCGTAGGCGCGTTTTGCCGAAATAGGCCCGCTCAGGCGCCCTTTTACATATTTCCACACCTGCGGAGGCATCCGCGTATGCTTCCAGCTTTGTTTTTAGGTACGAACAAAAACTACCCAACATCAGGTTGGAGGTTTCGCTTGCGGCGGATCAGGCCTTGGGCTTCTTGGAGCATGGGGAAGCGGTTTTGTTTTGTTGGGTTGCGAGGCTGATTCAGCGGTATGGGCTGGACGGTGCCCGGAACTCAAAAGGAGGTGTGACCCTCAACTGACAGAGTTTTGGCCATGCAAGAGATTCATGCGCGCCCAAGGAATAAGCGCAAATCTAGCAACCGAACGGCAGAGCTGCTTTCTCAACAGCTGGATGTGACAGCCGATCCACTGGATCCTAGTTCGGAAAGTGTAGGGCCTGCAAATGACGGTTACGAAGTTTGAATAGGCCAAGTCTTTGCAACTCTTCACTCTTGGGATGCCGACGTATCTCAGCGGTGTTAAATTCATCTCCGGAGACGTTAAACTAAAAAAGGACACCTTTGCATTGGGAGGGGCTGTTTGTAGTCTTTGACACATTCCCATTTCATCGAAGTACTGGGTGTTTGTGGGGCGTGCAATATGCTCGAGTGCATGCCTTGCTGGGATGGGCAGCATCCTCACATGACTCACATCGGTTTCCTTCAAATGGGCCCAGGGTCATTTTGATGCACCAAGTTTGCACACGACCTTTCTATCGTGTTTGCCATGCGCTTGTGCAGGCAGACATCCATGGCCGGGACAGCCTGGATACCAAGGAAATTATGAACCTGCTGGTGCCTCGCAAGCATTTCAGGGCCGGAGCGTTGACAACTCCCAGTCCCCCAGGCCACCAACCCCACCCCCCAAGGGTACTCCCCCCCCCCACTCCCCCCCCCAGCCCAACCCCAAGGCCTTGGATCCCTGCTACGGCATTCTAACACGTAGGACACCTCAACCCACCCACCCACCCACCCACCCACCCACCCATGGCCTGGAACAGATATCGAAGAACCGTTCACAATCCATCCACCTGGACCTTCAAACTCCGGGAAATTTCTGGGTGTTTTAGGAGACCCCTACGATTTACCGAATTCCAGTGGTTTAGCTACAATTTGGGCAAAAACACATACGAATTGCGTCGCTTCCAGTCGTGCATTGGCAATACAAAGTAAATACACCTCGCAGCACTTGCCCACGTGCCAGTGCACCCCATGCATGGGATGCCTTGATCATCAAAACTACAACTTTTTCTGATTTGCGGGAGTTTGCGGGTTTTTGCGGGAGATTTGCGGAAATGTGCGGGTGTTTTGCGGTCAAAATGGGTACGTTTTTTCTGCACCGCACAACTTTGGGCCGCCGTTGCATGTGTTGACAAAATATCGGGCTGCTTTAAGGCGTTTACCCTGCAAAGCTTCTTTTAACCTGTCAAAGGCCACGAGCATTGCAATAGTGTGTGTTTTTAGGAGTTTTAGGAGTTTCAGGTTTTTGCGGCAACAAGTGCTACGACTTCCCGAATATCCGGTCAAAGGCGGAAACTACGGTTTTTTTTCAGGAGGACGAAGATCCAGGCAATGTTCTGATTTTGAGCAAGCTCGGCCACGGCGGGTTCCTGTTTTGCCACTTTCCCCCACCTGTTCCCGCCGTGTGGACAGACCAGCTCAGGGGTGCATCTCAAGTTCCATCATCCACTGTTGGGTAGCTGGTAGGATCCCATGTTCCAGGAAAGGTATGCAGCGAGACATCAGATTCGAGTTTCGCAGGGATGGAAGTGGCAAAGGCCAATCAACGTACCGTGCATTTACCGCTTTGAAGGAGGCCTTCGAATCCGACGTAGTTCCCTTGAGTTCGGATTCAGGTATGTGCCACCAGTTAATAAAACACTGGCGACTGCCAGTGGCTGGGAGGGAATGGTGCATTGCTTAGATGTTGTCAAACACCACAGCTCAGTTGAAGGCTAGCTTCTCCAAAATGGCCTTTGACATGCCATTCTGTACTGATCTACGTTTTCTCGGCCTTCCAAAGGAAAAACTTGCATGAGCGAGCTTCTTGCATGTTGTGCTTGCTCATCTTCATGTTCAACACATACCTTTTGGCCCGGATGAACTTTTGTGTTGTTCTTGTGAGCCTCCCGCGTATGTTTGAGTGCAGCGTCCTCGCATTGCCCAGGCTTTCGCCCATTGATCACAATCCGGGAAAGGTTCAGGTTAGCCCCAATGGGTTTGGATTGGCCGCCGGGCTCTGGAGTACCCTTCTTTTGGGGAAAGAGCTCGGATGTTCTGGATTGGACCCATAAAAAGTGGAAAGCGCAACTTGTTGCAAAAAAACTCGTTGCAACTGGACCCACAAACAGTGAACATCTTGTTGGGACAAGCTCGTTGCAACCAAGTTCCGCGAAGAACTCGTCTCGAAATCTGAGGAAAACAAGTTGGGCTTCTACCTCCGTTCCCCGGAGGAGACCTCTGAGGCGGGCCCAGGGGGGGGGTCGTTCAGTGGCTTCTTTTTTCGGTTCCGAAAGGTAGCTGAGACTATCTAAGTATTGGGAAAAGGCTGAAACACGTACCAAAATTGCCCCTTGGCAAATGGAACCGAAGACTAAAACCTGCGGTTTGCCCTAGTTCTTTAGTTTTGAGCCACACCCATTTAGCAACTTACGTATCGATACTCAGGGCGTGCAATTTGCAATTCTGAAGGGCGTGCGTGTTGGAAACCCTTAGAGGGGATGGGTCTTTGTCTCGATTTGTCCAGACCCTCTCTTGTATTTTGGTAAATGACAACCTCACAACGAATTGGTTGTTCGAATGCATGAGTGCCCCAAACTGCAAGCTTGCGACGTGTCCAGTGTGGTTCACCCAGCCCATGTTGGAGCGAGCCCCTTTGAATGATCGGCTTTCCGGCAGAGTCGATTCGCAGGCCACAAACATCTTCACGCAGTGCGATGCAGATGGGGACGGCTCCTTGTCCTCTTTTTCTCCAGCGCCGCTTGGTGGGTGCTTCCAACAAAGAGGCAGCCAGAAGGGGGCCTGTTTTTGACCAGAATGTAATTCAAATCGGGTTCCAAGAAGGATTCCCCTGATCCCCCGTTTTTGACAACCATGTGTCAGAACAAGTTGAACCCCGGCCCCAGGTTGTGATCGCTGAGGTCAGCAGTTTCCTCCGTCGATTGTCCCATGGACACTTAGAGCTCGCCATGAATTTGCTTCTTTGCTTTGTGCTTTGGCGGGAATCTCCAAGAACGCCGCCGGGTTGCTCAAGGGAATGCCTGGAGTCTCCATGACCCTTTAAAAATGGGGTCATTACCCAAAATAAAGGGGTCATGGACCCATTTTTGAAGGGTCATGGAGACTCCAGGTGTCTTGAGGGAAAAGTTTGCCTCCGTCCATGTCGGAGGCGCCGGGAAACCAGCCGTGGGGCTTCCCATTTCACACCTTGCCCTCCCCCAGCAATTGGTGCCCTTCTCTCCGGCTTCTTTTTTTTGGGGGAGGGTTCCTCTACTAAAATCGACGAAACTGAAAAAAACATCGGGTACCCTTCCCTAGCCCAAGACCTCAAAGAACGAGGCCTTTGGGGGTCTAAGGCTTATATGGGTCTCGGGCTCCTGGGGCTTATTCTAACCTCGCAGAACTGGCTTGGACCTTGCCTTACGGAAGTCCCTCCCAGATCTCGGCCTCTCGGCCTCACTCCGGGCTTGGCAAAACATGGCCAGATGGGGAAGCCCCTGTTCTTGGACACAGTCCAGACAAGCGAATTGGCCCCATTTGGCGGAAAGCTCGAACACAAACTGATCCAAAAACAAGAAGCACTCCAGAGCTCCGCGACAAGAATGGAATTGGTTGAGTAGGGCAGCAACAGTGGAAATGTTCCTTTCAAACCAACCTAAAAGGGGGTAGTGCAAAAGCAGACTATTGACTAACGGGTTTTTTCATGCTGCCTTTATTTGGTCTTGTGTTGCGGGTTCTAGCATTCTGGTAGCCCTGGAAGAACCCCCCATTCCGCTGCTGCCCCAAGAAAAACGAAAAAACCACGCCCACGTGAGGCTCAATGAACCTGGATGAGTTCCAGACATTTGTCCAGAAGGCGAGAATTCGACATGTGGGCGCCGGGGGGGTGGCGAGTTCGACCCCCAAAAGGGTGGGAGGCAGCAACTTGTACATGGCGAGCTCGGCTTTTTGTTGGATGGAGTTGGAAAGGGCGCTGGTCAAACTGGCATCGTCCAGCACCTGGGCCAAGGGAAGCCCCGGAAGGATGCACGCCTGGCTTGTTGATCTTAAAGGAGCAGAGAAGAAACACGCAAAGTGTTTTGTTCTTTTTCCTGGGTTGGACTGGGGGGCCCAATGAGGTGCGGAAGGAACCGCACCTCAGCGAAACAAAAAGCTTGACTTGTGACTCGTGTTCCAAGGCCCCCGCAATTTTGGCAGTGACATCTTTCGAAACCATCGCCTCAAAACCGATCCAAACAGAGGGAAGGTGACCATTGGTGGTTTGGATAGGGGGATGTTGAAGCCCGACCTTGGACCCTCGCAGACTTGTCCATTTCTAAACGGCTCGCTTGTGAGGCTTGCCTCTAAGGGTCCATAGCGAGTCTCAGGCGCCCTGCTCTCGTTTGGGTTGAACAGCAATCCTTCATCCAAACAAAACTGGGGCAGACTTAGGATACATTTGACATTTTACCATTGACTCAAACTGAAGCAAACAGCAAAATATACATTCTACAACTGGGCCTAACTCTAATCACGAGAACAGCAGTGAGTCTTCCCCGCAAGGCTCGAGAGGGAGCCGATTTTCGGACCAAAAAGGTCCGCGCCAAGCTGCTGACGCTGCGCCGCAGAGAGGAGGTCCTCATCGCCAAGAAGCGGGGGGCTTGGAGCAGGGGCAGCCCGGGAGCACCTGTTCCCCTGGATATGAAGTCCGCTTCTTCCAACTTCCCCCCCAAGCAAGTCGAACAAAGAAGCGCCCCTTTTGAGTGATGGGTTTCCCCGCCAAAGGCAAGAAAAGGGCCCTCGAATTTGTAGTGGTCGAAGTTTCAAGGGGACCACCTTTCGAAAAAGTGGAAAAGGACCAGGGGCAAGCCGCAAAGCAATTGGAAATAACGAGTAAGCCCACCAAAAGAGCCAGAACCGCGCAGTAAAACCCATGGTTCACACCAATCATGTTTTGCAGGAGGTTGAAATAAACTAATACAAAAAAATAGAGGGTGACCTTATTTCAACGTGTTGTTGCGAGACTCTCCTTTAGAAGTCATATGTGCTTGTGCTTCATGTAACATCACCCATGTGTGGAGGCCTGGATGGCCATGGGTGGTTGTGGGTCGTTGTGTTCAACACGTTGCCGACCTGTCCCTGGGTGAAGCAACGATGAGCCGCCCAGGCAGCCAAGCAACAAGCCAGCCAACTGGCCAGCCAAAGGTGACTCAACTGGCCAGCCGACCCTTGCCGCGATATGGCTGTGGGTCAAGAATAGGTACCCAAGTTGGAACCCTGGTAAATGGAACCAAAGACTAAAACCTGCGGTCCCCTGGGCTGAATTTTGACCCACACCCATATGTTGCTTCAGTCAGTGCTGGGGCAGAATCACCTAAAGGGTGACCCGCCGTGTTTGTTGGGTTCTTGCTCAGTTTCTCGTATTCCATTTTGATGGAACGGCGCAGACATTGACGACACCATGGATTTGGGGTGCGCTTTTTGCCGTCACTGGCAAACACATTCCAGCAAACAATACCAAGTTGTCTTATTGTTTGGGGGGAGGGAACTGAAACTTGCAAGCGCCGTTGCCGCCTCAGCAGCCGTGTTAAAGTTTGCTTTTGTACTGTAAGAAGGCTTTATTTGGGGTTGGTAAATTGATAGAAACCACCCAGATTTGAGTGAATGGTCCTGAACTGATTTCAAGATCAGCGGCACGAGCTCCTCTGAGGTTTGACCTCGAGCCCGAGCTCATGCACGAGTTTCGCGCCTTGGTCGGTTTCGCCATTCCGGAAGGGACTAGGAGTTATCTTTTGGCTGTGGTTGTCAAAACTGGGTACCCAAAATGGAACCCTGGTAAATGGAACCAAGGACTAAAGCCTGCGGTCCCCTGGTTAAATTTTGACCATAGCCCCGGTTGCACCAGGATTCCGCTCCTTGGCATTCCAGTGGCAAGGCATGCGAAAAAGAACCGCTCTGGATATGAGCTTCATGGGGGCTGGGGGGGTGGGAGGGGGGGGGGAGAGCCCAAATAAGCCCTAAATAAGGGCTTAAGGACTTAATCAGGGCTTATTTGAGCTCCCTCCCCTCCCCCCCAGCCCCCATGATGAGCTGAATCTGAATCACTTCAACCGCCGCCTGGGAACAAGAAGGAACCGGTCTGAAACCATCGAAAGGCCCGCCATGTCCTTCCCCGGAATCAGTGTTGTTTTTTTTTTTTTTTGAATAGTTGGGGGTCCTCTGTGTTTTCCAACCATGCAACACATATCGTTTATCTTATCGTTTCTTGCTGGGGTCCTAATTCCAGCCAAGATTCGAGATGCTTGAGATGCATGAAATCAGTGCCTCGCCTCACTGACATATCAAGCAGTCAGTTCAACAGAAGCTGCCAGAGCTACTCAAGGGGTTATTGGATGTCACTGGGTGGTTTTGTCCCCATGTTTGGCCATGTGTCCAACTCGAAACATGTCAATTTGCAGCAGCCCACGGTCAATTGTTTTGGGTGCTGCATAGCTCATAGCGGGTTGGTGTCTCTTTCCTTTGTTTCCGAACCCCTATTTTACACCCAGCACGAGTCGAATATGTGGGGATGGAGGCAACCCATTTTGGGTATGTATTTTTGACCCAGAGCCACGTGTTTTTCGGTTGGTTTCTCGGTTGCTCAGCTTCACGTCACCCTGCGCTTGCGCCTCAGGGGCGAGCCTGCCGTTCCTCTGGAAGGTCTTCGAGCGATACTCCTTCAACAAGCCTGAACAAGGCTTGGCACTTCGTTCTTTTCCGCCCCTTGTGTAACTTCCATTTGCTGAAATCAATATGTTTCTTGAATTTTCCCTGTTGGTTTTAGAGGGAAGCTATTACTACTGGAAAAATGTGTTTTTTCCAGGGGTCTGAACCAAATGAAAGGTAAAATCATGCAGTGGGCTCTGCTTCTCAGGTTCAAGCCGTAGCTTCCGGGGTGCAACAGGCCGCACCCATGAAGCTTCTCGGGAGGACAACACAAGCTTACCCAAGATGGATTCTTTGTTGCATTTTGCTTGGCTGTTAGGACTTTATTTTTTTGCCAACTAATGGGTTTTCCATTAAACCGCTAAAAGTTAAACTGTTAGCAGGGGAGCAGATTTCGCAACCGAGGATCGTTCATGTCCAGCTGGTCAATTCTCATGGCTTTCTCCCAGAATGTGATGTTTCCCGTAATCCTAGTGGGCCTGTTTTGGGATGGGGACCTTGTGTTTCCAACCCCACTTCCAAAGGGCTTCTACATGGTTGTTGTTGGGAAACATTTTACATTTGTTGCTAATTCTGGTTTAGTGGTTGAAATCCAACCCCACTTAACTGCTAAATAGAATTGTTGCTCCCCTTCCAACTTCAACCAAGTCTACATGTACCAGGTGATTTGCTTTTGTTTATTTGTACCCTCAGTTTTACTAAAAATGGTTTTCCCCAAAAAGGGTTCCCTTTTTTCCAGGGTCACTGAGCAACTGAGTACCGGTATCAGCACTTCTGCTGGACTCCGGGCCAAGCTCAGCGGAAGCCTCACGCAACGATCAGGCGTTCGGAGGGAGGACCTGCTGCCGTTCATGGTGGACGCCGGGGTGGCGCCGCCCAACACGGAGGATCCACAGCCACCTGGCCGAGAGCGGATGGTGAGCGGATGAGGGGTTCTGAGGGCTGGCGTGGTTTTGAATTTTGCGGGGCCTTACATGGAGGACATCAGAATTCGGTGGGATGAAAAGCTCCGCCTATCACTTTTGAGCTATGTTCATAACGATTCGAACATGTTGGTTGACGTTACTCAACGAAGTCATCGAGAAGGTCTCCAGGCCCCGAAGGATGGCTGGTTTCGTGACCTCATCGGTTTCTGGGAGGTCCCTTGACCATCTGATAGCCATGAGGCGCCTTGGACTTTTGTGAAGGCCCCTGTGACCACCAATAAGGGTTCCCTGTTTGAAGACGCATATGGTCAACTTGCTACCGGGGGGAACTGCTTGTTGGTTGCGACACTGCGACAGTTTAAAGCTGGGTGATGTGTTCCCAGCGATGAGCCTGGGGGCCTGGGGGACCCGAGGCCAGCTTTATGGCTGCGAAACGCCACGGATTCTCCAGAAAAAAATGAGAAGCTGTTTGCAGAGCCGGTCCTCTCGCCAGAACCAAGTGGATTCCCTGAACAAAACCTAGGGATGATCCCTGGGTCGTTGCAGCAACCAAGTGGATTCCTTGAGCAAGACCTATCAACCAAGTGGATGTTTGGACTTGAACGTTTGGCCAACAGGCCGGATTTCCCATTGAACCCACAGAAATCGTGCTGTTTTTTTTGGCAGCGGGGTCGTCTCGCCGCAGCCAAGTCAGGTCCTTGCCGCTGATGGACATCATCAAGGAGTTCGCCAGGCCTTTGAGCAAGTTCCCGGCGCCTGGCCCGCACTTTTTGGTGGGGCTTCAGCAGTGGCTAGTTTTTGCTGCTGCAATAGGCAGGGATTCCAGGAACCACGAGAAAATCCATGCCCTACGGTTTCCTTTAAGGGGAATCCCAAAAGGTTGATTCCCCAAACCCTGGCTCATTCCCAACTGAGCACCAGCAAGTAGCTTCCTGCAGGACTTATATCAATTTTATCACCAAACACCTTGGGGACCTACGTTCAATTGACCCCAACTGTGAATAAGAGGCGCAAGAAGCTGGCTTTGACTTACTCCCCAGATTGCTGAACTTAACAAAATTTCCGGAAGACCAAAGTAGTGGAGCCGCTGCTTTGTGTTTTTTCCTCGCCCTGGGGTCTAATCCTTGGTTGGCCACACCTTGTTGGTTTTCTGGGAGGCTGAGAGGTGGGGGCTGGTGGGTGAGTTTGCAGCATGCAATGGCAAGGTTCAGGTCGCTTCGGGCTGCTGTTGGGGTGGCTTTGGGTTGGCTTGGGGCTGATGCGGCTGGGTTAGCAGTGGCTTCAGGCGGTTTTGGGCTGGTTTGGGCTTGGCTGTGGTAGACCACCAAACCTAGCCCAACGAGCATGCTTACATGAAGCCCCAAATCCCAAGATCCGCCCTCATTGATGTTTGAGCCGGCAAAAACAACTGATCCTAAACCAACCCAAGACACTCTCGACTGCCACAAATCAGAGCAAATGGGCAGCCAGGTCCAAATAAACCACAGCAAACAAGCAGTTTGGACTTTTTTTGGCCAGTATCTGGGTTGAGCAAGTAATTGAACCAACGCTGCCATGGCTGATAGAGGACTTGGGGCCGCGTACATGTGCCTTGCAAAATTGGGGTGGGCGCCTTGCGTACCAGGGAATGTTGCTCCGTGAAGTTTGGTCAGAATGTTCAGATGGTCCGTTTCGGAGGGACACAAACAATCGCCCCAAGGCCCAAGGCGCCTCACTTGTTTCATGTCTTTGGGGAAGTTGTTTGACTGATGTAGAAGCCGAAGGGACCCTACAGGCCTTCAGGTGTCTTAGTTCCAGTCCCGAGGCTTCTCCCACATTACGATTTTGTCAGGCCACCTTTGTGCCTCTGTGATTCCCTGGCAAGGATTGTTGGTTTGGAGGACATGGAGTGTTCAAAGAGACTTTAAGACTTTGACTTGACACTCTAAGACCAGCGAAGTATTCAGTTCAAGGACATCTGGAAGACATGAATGCCCTTGGGTTCATCTTGCATCCCGGGCGCGCCCGGAACCGCAGGTCCTGTCCTTCGTAGGAAGTATGGAAAGGTTAGAGTACAGAGCCTTGCACAGATTCTGCGGATAACTTGAATTGGCCAACCCATGTTTAGCAGTGCGAAATTCTGAGAAGCTGGTTTCTGAAGGCCTACAGTATGTCTTGGTTGTCCAAATGGAGTTCCTTAGTGACTCTTTTGCAATCGAATTGGCAAGTCGAATATCACTGGCCAAATTTGCAAGTCGAAGATCAGATACTTGCACAGCCTTTTGCATATGTGCTTGGGATCATCAAATTCAATCAAGTGCACATACACATGGCAGTTTCTCAGAATTGCGCGCCCTATTTTGGTTTCTTACATGGTGCGAAATGGATTTCGTCCATCCACAGTATCACCTTCAGTGGATGCACAGGTTACGATATATCCTAAGATTCTGAGACCTCAAAGAACGGCCCCTGAGTGAGGTCCATACCCTGCCCGTGGGATCCAGAGCCCTTCACTGGAGGGTCCAACGATGCATAGGGTCTGGGTGAATTAGAACGACCTCACACGACCGAATTCAGCCCAAGTAATGGTTTATGTGGGGAATGGCTCCCCAACCACCTTGTTTCAGGCTGGTGGAATACTATACTTCGCCCAGATAGGGTCTGGAAACCCGGAGCATTGTCCTAGGCTGTTCTGGAAATCGTCCAGAAGGCCAGGTGATCGCCGCGTCTCAGATGTTCCGCGTGCTTCAGATGTTTGGTTGTCCTTTGTTGGTTTTCAAGGGAAGCTATCACCACTGCATGTAGTTTTTGTTGTCCAGGTGTTTTCATGGAGGAGATGTTGGGTGGGAGATTCAACTGCCACCAATTGCTTCCACCAGGCGACCCTCTTGGGACGCCCGATGTTGAGCCAGGATGTTTCATGACCGGTTCATTGTTGCAGTTGATGCCCCAGATATTGCAAGCAAGCCAACTGCCCCAAAAACACGGTTAGTAATGTACGATCAATTGTATGGGCGGTTCCCTTGTCCCTTGTGTTCCCCTTTGAACTTGGCAAACACATGCATCGTACAAGCAGGTGGTAACGGCCCAAATCAAGCGTTTTACTCGGCGAGGTGTTCTTAGATTATTGGTGTGCGCCTCTTGAGGACGTAGTTGACGCCAAGGCCAACTCTAATTATTACATGCCCCTGTAGAAGGTACCATCCTGCGGGTATAGATGGGGTGTATAAGGGTATGTATTTAAGGTAAGTGAAGGCAAAAAGTGTGGTCTCCCTTAACCACAATATCTTGACCATGTCGAAAGCAGGTTCCCCACGCGGTTCCATGAGCTCGGAGGCACACCAGCGATGCCGGAGCAAGATGGCCCCACATCGAAGCTTTTTGGTCGCCCAAGTCACTAGGAACCTGCAGGAATGCCTCTAGAAGACATCTCCAAGTCACCAATCCAAGCCGATGCATGGCGAGACCAGGATAAATTCCTTTAAAGTTGCAAATTTCAGCAAACCATGTTACACACACACACACACACGTGGCTGTGGCTGAAAACCAATGGGATCCCTTTTTTGGGGGTAGGTGCACCACAATTTTTAGAGCCTATTTTAGTGGGGATTGGGATTCACTGGGGGCTAACCGGGCTTTTGACCCATGGCCACATATGGGTGTGGGTCAAAATTAAACCACAGGGGACCGCCTTTGTAAGTCATGGGTTCCATTTTACCAGGGTTTCATTTTGGGTACCCATTTTTGACCCACAGCCATATATAGAAATATATATATATATATATATAATGTACACATCCCTCTTTGCGTAGTTGAACCTTTCAAGGCGATGGCCTTCTGCTTACCACTGGGTCTGGACAAATGGGAAAACGCGCTCACGGGGGGTTAAACGAGACCCATGAGAAACGTTCCTTGCCCGTTGATGGTGAACTGCACATCCCCCAACAAAAATATATGTGTGCAAATGGTTTTGCATGTTATGGGTCTAATGCATGAAACATTATCATTATTATATGTATATATATATACATATATATGTAATGTATGCATGCAAATCTGCTTTGGTTTTCCCAAGAGGTGGGTCAAGTTGGTGTTTCTGGCCTGGTTTTCTGGCCGCCCAGCTTTCCGAAGAGCGCCCATATGTGCCAGGGCCGCTTGGCGCTTCGAGCCAGCCTCGAGGAGGAGACTGGGCCTGGGATTGGCTGGTGTGGCCAAGGTGAAGCGGTCCTGAGATTTCTTGGGGTTCCCCCCTTTTAGGCGCCGACCAAAAACTGGCGGCCGGTCTTTGGAACGCCCAGGACCTGGTTCCCAAGGCAAGACCCAAAGTTTGAGGAGAAGCTCTAGGGGTACCTTTCCCATTCTTTCCAGGGATCAGTTTTCTCTAGAAAACCTCCAGAAACCCAGGGAAAACAGCCAGTTTTTGGAAAGAACAATGAGATGTTGACATGTTTCCCTTTTTCGCGGTTTTAAACTCTGCCTATGATCAGATGAAGGTAGACAAAGCCTATACCCTATATTACCTTGCAATTGAGGTGTTGACTTTTTGTGCTAGGTCCCCCAGCTGGGTGCCCTTTCTCACCGTTTGGTTTTGGGGGGAGGGTTCTCCTACTAAAATGGACTACAGAAAAAACAAATAGGGTACCAACTTATTCTATCCTCTCTACTGGACAGCCTAGTTTCCGCTAGCTGTGGGTAAAAACCAATGGGATACCATTTTCGGGTAGGTGAACCACCCATTTTAGAACCTATTTTAGTGGGGATTGGGATGTTCGCTGGGGGTTCGGGCTTTTGACCCATCACCATATTTCCCTTTTTTCGTCGGTTTAAGCATCACCTTTTTTGCCAAATGCTGCCCTTTTGATTCCTATCCATGGGTTTTCAGTGGACATTCCAGTACCAGTTTTCGAGTATGACACGTGGCCGTCTGCTTTTGTAGGAAACCTTCTCGCAATAGTGGTTTTCCTTTAGGTTCCCGGTTGAAACCAACCAAGAAGGGATACCTCAAAAAGGACATACCCAAAAGAACAGACCTGACATGTACGGTCCGTCGGATTAATTCGAAGTTGACCTTGGGTGTCGCGCTGAGAACCAGCCGTGATTACCCTATAGAGGGCAACCAACAAGGACTCAACCATGTTGAGGGTCGGATTTTGGGACCTACACCCTTCACTTGACATGGTCCTTTGACACACTTTTACTTGGGGTTGGTAGGGTTGGTCATCAGTCATCAGCTGTTTGATAGAGAGTTTAGACAACCATTCTAGGTTCTCTTCACGGAATGATGTCGATTTTAGGAGGGCACCAAGCAACTGAAATAGGTTGTTTTTTTAGGGAAGTGTTGCGGGCTGCTTGGAGGGAGAAGAGGGTAGGACTGTTTCCCTGAGCATTCCTGGCTATTGCCTTCACAAAGATAGGCTGTGCCGGCGCAGAACGGCACCCAAGATGCCGAGCCAACGAGCCGACATGGGTCTAAAGTTTGCAGATCCAGTGGTCATACTGTGGGTGGACGAAATCCATTGCGCACCACTTGTGAACCATGGGAAGCCACTGTTTGTTGGTATTTACGGGGGAATCATCCTTCCAGGGTCTCTGAGGTGGTGCAGGATTTCGTCCATCCACAGTACCAACCGTCACTTA
Organism: Effrenium voratum; assembly: GCA_963377175.1. NCBI lineage: Eukaryota > Dinophyceae > Suessiales > Symbiodiniaceae > Effrenium > Effrenium voratum. The sequence goes on from CAUJNA010003413.1 coordinate 474,888, forward strand.
GCTCACGCCAATGTTGCAGCATCGCGACCGCGCAGCTCACTGTCCTGTCACCACTGCAATGTAGCTGGCTACTGTGCGCGTGTGAATTGTGCGCGCTTGTGTGCAATGCCTTCACGCTAGCTGCAGTGAATAGTGTCCGTCTTTCCTTTACTGGTCTCAGAAATGATCAAACACCAGTACTGTCCACAGCTTTCACGTTTTTACGCGAGCTGCAGACTTTTCCCAGAGCGAAGCACTAAAAAACGTGGCGACCTATGGTGGGTGTCCCTCTCCTCTACTTGCGGGTGCTCAGCAGGGAATGAAGGAACGCCCCTAGAAATTCCTGAAAGGGAATCCCTAGGTTGATTTTCCACACCCTTTGCCATTCCCTACCTATCGCACCAGCACGTCTAAAACCAGAAAGACAAGTTTGCTACGAGCTTTTTGAGCCCCCAAGAGCTTACGCCCGCAGGACCTTACCGCCAGTTTCCGGTACTACGACCGTGATGGCAGCAGGGTGGCCCAGTTTTCCGACCGCCTGCTCACGGGTTTGATGTTCGGAATGCTCACACAAATGCGTTGCCAAAATGCTGAAAATCCCTGAGTTGGCTGGCTTCCGGGTGTCCAAAGGCTGGAACCTGTCCAAGCCCCTCCCCTCGCAGGTACAAGGTAAGCAAGACTAAGGGAGAGGAGAGGTGTCCCAATTTGGGGTGCAACAGCCACAGCCCAATGTTGCCACCTTGGCGCAGGCGTATGTTGCCAGCTGTCCAAGCATGCGTAAAAACTGTTTCAACATGTCGGGTTCCAGTGTGTCTCCTTTGCAAGCGACCGCCTTTTTTGGCTATGTGGGTGAGATGTCAGAATAGGGGGACCCTTAAAATGGCTGTTTGCCCTGTGGTTTCCCTTTAAACCAACCTTTTCAAGGGTACACCCACCCATTTGATGCAGGGTAAGAGTTTTCGCCGATCAGTTGTGTATTTCAGTGCTCGTTGTCGTGTTGATACCAAACAAGTCCTTACAACGGTCTCTGCCAACGGAGCAGATTATTGAATGGCCATTTGTTGCACTCCCGAGGGCACAACCTGCGAATGAGATGCGGCACGTTGGCTTCGCAAGCCCGAAGAAAGAGCCCGAAGTTTTAAACCCTAAGGGGTCCAAGTAGGTCGGTGTTTGCCTCAGCAAACATGGGCACAGGGTCCAAGTACCCTTCTAGATGTTGATGCCCCATGCTCTCCGCCCATCGTTGTTCTCTTCAGAAACTGCACCTTTTCCCAAGGGATTGGCCTATTTGTTGCAGGGAAGGGCTGAAGAGAATGGAATCCGAAGGTACAGCTTTCTGTGATGTACTTTGCCATACGTCCTTCTGTGAAGCTTCCTTCGAATGACCGGGACCTGAGAAAGGTGTTGAAGTATCCCGTCTTTCAGCCTTCCCCAACCGCCATGCAGGCTTTTTTTGCAGGGTGGTTGGGGAAATTCTGGACTCAAGGGTGGCAAGATGCCGGTTTGAACACGAATACAGCCTCGCCTGGCAAGTTGCAGGTGGGCAGCTGAGCAAACAGGAGATCTACGGCATCCTTGAGGCCTGGATGTGCGAGTGATAGCGCCAGAAAACCGCAAATGGGCCAGGAGAAGTTGGTGCTACTACCTGGTTCAACAAGGAGTGTAGCAAGGTATATATTGATATAAACCGTTATACTGGTCTTAGTAGAACCAAGAGTCAATGGGTTCTGGTCAGTGCGCAGTTGCAGGCTCACGGGTCCGTGATGCTTTTAGGGGACGGTGGTGCTCTTTTTTTGCATAACCATTGCGGGGATTCTCCGAAGGCACATCCACAGAGTTCAAAGCTTCTTTACGGGCGAGCGGTTTCAGGGTCCAGCTATCTCTTTTGTCCGGTTCCTGTCCTTTCATGAACCTTGTTTCAATCTCACTGGCAGCTGAAGGCCCTGCGTTTTCTTTTTGACCAGTGGAATTTGAAAGGCTTGTGTTCAGCGCCCTCTTCCATGCATTCGTGTCCTCTACACGTGAAGCTTACACCGAGTTGTACTTGCCGAAGCATCAGGTGACTTTGCATTGGGAAGCTCAGGACCAACGGACCCTCTTCAGTACCATTCAGTACCCAAGATGCTGGTTGTTCCCAAATTTGTCGCGCGGAGCGAGTGAGCGAGGGCACATGTAGCAGGTTTCCGCTCGCGAAGCGCAACCATCCCTCGAAGTGAGTGCTAAGCAGCCACTTCCCCTCGATTTGGCCCAAGGAGATTCAAGGCAGAAACGCTGCCCTGCATGGTGCAGGATAATTTTTGAGGACTTGGATTGATCGTGTCCTGGCAAAACTGTCAAATTATTCACCCTAGTGCCCCAAGGGTGTTCATAGGTTTCTAGTTTCAGTTTCATGGATTCCGCTGGTTGCAGCTTGTCTCTATATGATAAGCGGGCATGTGTTACCCTTTTCGAGTTGACTCAAAGACAACCAACAAGAAGACCGGGATGGGAGTTGTTTGAGGCTCCAAATCCCTACCTTGACGTGTCACATACCCACGAAAGCCATGGCAAACCGCCTGGATCGCCAGTTGCGATCGAAATCTTTTTCGTCCATCCACTTTCCCCCGCAAAAACCCAGCAACTGTGACTGAACTTGGTGGCTCCCAGCCCTCCCCTCAGCTGGTAGTTTCCATTTAACCCACTAAAGTTATTCACTTTTAGCAGGGGATCATCGGGCAGCCCAGTGAACAAAGCGGCCACTTGGCCCATCTACGCAGCACCATCCAGAAATTTCCCTGCTTGGCACTTCGGGGCGGCCAGGAGTTCGGCATGCTGCCGCGCACCAAGGCGGAGCAGCAGGAGGCGCGGCGTCACCGATCCTCCGAGTCGATGGATCGCGAGCGGTTTGGTCTGGGTGGGTTGGTGGGGTAGACTTAGACATTTCACCAGTGACTCCATGTGAAGCAAGGAGTATAAAATATAGATTCTATAACTGGGCCTAAGCCTAATCATGGTTTGCTTGGATTTGAAGCCCTGGTGGTTGGTTTGGCGATCGGGGACGTAGCAGTAACAACCATGGTGATGTAAACCACTTTCTATGGTTATAAGCAACCTAAGTGGGTTAGTCTGGGTGGTTTGGTTGGATTTGAACTGGTTAAAGGGGCGATGGGGTACTTGCTTAGCAAGTGGGCAATACCCTTGGTTATGCAACCCTACCATGGTTAAGGTTCTGCAACCCACATACCATGGTTACAAGCGACCTAAGTGGGTTATAGCCAGGCTTACGAGCTGCTTACTAAGGACCCTGCCACTTCAAGTGGTTCTTGAAGTGAGAAACCGCCAACTCCGGCCCCAAACCGATGAAAAGGGGGGGAGGTACCCAAGCTAAAGCTTCATTTCCGGGAGCTTTGGCTGCAAGTACAGCGGCGTGGTTGTTTCGTGTGATTGCTTGCTTGTTTCGTAGCTGTTTTGTTTGTTTGGGGATTCCTTATGAACAAATGTACTTTTCCCACATATTTTACCACTCATTCAGACATTCATTTCACCCGCGGTGCCAACCGCCAGATCTTTCGGTTCTAGCAACTCAGTGAATGAGTCTGGGCAAAGCCAAGTCTTGTAGAACCAGCTCTCCAACTTCACTGCGAACGCGCCCTCGTTCGCCTTCACCTAAGATTTGGCCAGTGCAGCAGTCCCTTTCGCCGAGAAGGGTTCCGGGCCTAAGGATTCTGAACACCAAGCAGAATGCCTCGCGAGCTGACCCGTTTCTCAGAAGTGAAAAGTGGGGACCCCTTTTTTTCAAATTCAAATGGTTTTAGACGGACATGTGAAAAACCCACCACCTAGCTTGCAATTCTGAGAAGCACGCACGAGGCAAGCTTCAGTTTGGAGAAAGGGGCGCCAAATGGAAATCCAATGCCGAGGAACCCAAGGCCATTTTAGTAGGTCCACCTCGCGTGATGAGGCGGTCATGGTAACGCCTCAAGCGTTATAAACAGTGGTAGAACCAGCAGTCACGTTTTGGGCGCGATCCAAATGGAGGTAACCACCCAGGTCCAGTAGTCCCCTTCTACCGTTTCGTTTTTTGGGGGAGGGTTCCCCTACTAAAATAGACGAAACATCGGGTACCAACTTATTCTAAGCTCGCAGAACTGGAGGACCTAGGTCTGATGTTAGGGAATGCGTGTTTTGTTGAAGCTTCCCTCTGGTTGTTTGCGTCATTCCATGGTTTTTTTTTTATCGTTTTTTGCAGATGGGACCTCGCCCCATGGTTCCCTGTGTTTTTTTTTGCAGATGGGACCTAGCCACTGCAATCCATGAGGTGGGGCAAGTGGTGGAGCAGTTGGACCGCGATGGCAGTGGCTCCTTCGACCTTCTCGAGCCCGGCACTCAGTCCCTTTGAGGTTCCGGAGTTTTACCCCTAGGGCCCCTAGACCTGCCCCGAGAAAAAACCCAATTTACATGCCCAGAGGCTCCTGAGGCTTTCAATGGACACCCCAGAGCTGAAACGGGGTTCTCAACACCTGGCTGTTTGAGGGCCCAAAAAACATCGGGAGCCTCTGGGTGATGACAATCCTGAACGGCACCAAGTTTTTTTGGGTGGCCAGAGGTTGCGGAGCCCCAAGCCTAGGGTTCCGAACCCAACACATGGCCCAAGTTGGGACCCATTTTGGTTGACAATCCTGAACGGCAAACCATGGTGGGAAATGTGGTGAAATATGAACCCAGCCGTTGTTATGGTGGCAAGTGAACCCCAGGCCAAAGCGGAAGGCGGGGGGGTTTCCAATTTGAAGGCTTACGGCTTACCTCTCCAATCCTAAAGTCCTAAAACGTGTAAATGGGTGGTTTTCCAAGAAAGGGTTTCCAGAGAATGGGTGAGTTGTTCCTTTTCCTTCAAAGCACCTTCCTTAAGGCCCGCGCGTGCAGGTGATTGGTTGAACAGCCTGGTTTGTGTTTTTTGTTTGGCTCCGAAAGCCGAAGGGCCGAAGGCGCAACGACGCTCAGAACCCTTACCGGTTAAAAACCGAAGCCATGGTTCAGGCGCTTCCACCAGGAAATGGACGGCAGCTTTAGTCCATGTTTCCTCTTAGGGTTCCATTTAGGGTACCTACTGTGGATGGACGAAATCCTCTTAGGCACCACCTAAGAAATCCTGGCATGAGGATTCCCCCGTATATACCAACAAACCATGGGTTTCCCATGGTTTCAAAGTGGTGCGAAATGGATTCCGTCCATCCACTGTATTTCTGACCAGCCAAATGAGGTGGCCAGAATTTCTGAAACCAGTTTTGACATGGTGGTTTCCGTCGGGCCCCTAGTTTGTTTCAAGCGCATACGTTGAGTCTATTTCAGAGCTCACTGACTAAGGGGTAAAACAAGCGAATCCCGTCCGTGCGGGGTCGGTAGCTAGGTCCGCCAGTGCCCTTTTACCGTTTCTTTTTTGGTGGAGGGTTCCCTAAAATGGAATACAGAAAAAAAGGGTACCCTTATACTAAGCTCTCTACTGGAGGACCTGGGAAGGGTAGAATCCTATGACCATCAGAGGAATTGAACCCCAAAAAGGCCAAGAAGAGCCCTGCTAGCTCCCGGGCCTCACCGGCAGCCAAAAGCAACGTCCAGCGATTGGGATTGGGGAATCGAGCCATTGACAACCAAATAAGAGTAGCGCACACCTCCGGATTTCCGGTTGGGAATAGATGGTTGCTTGCCGGATGTCCACATCAGTATGGAAGAGGCACACAGTGGAGACGGGTGTGAATTTGCTCGTTTGATGGTTTCTTCCCCACCTGGCAGGTTGCAGGTTTGAACAGGAAGAAGGAAAAGGAGGCCCAATGTCCGGTAGTTCAGCAGCCCAAACCATCCCCAAACCACGAACCTAGCCTAAGCACCCCCAACCCAACTATGTTCAATCCTAAACTTACCTCTTAAACACACAACTTTTCAACTTTTTGGGTAACATGGGCTATATGTCTGTAAAAGGTTAACTTCCCCAATCCTTGGAGTTTTAAGGGGTAAGTAAACCGACCCCAAACCAAATCCGCCAACTCAAAGCCCCAGGTTTCACGACTTCTTCCAGATGATGATGGAGCAAGTCAGGCGCGGCGGGCTCCGCCTCGGAGACTCGGAGCCGAGCGAGCCGCGAAGCCAGGGGCCAATGGATCCCGTTCTGTTGGTGTTTTGTTTGTTTTGTGCGGGGGGCGGGTCCCTTAAAATGAACTACCCAAATTGCCTGGTTGTGAACACGAGAGAGAGAGAGAGAGAGAAGGAGAAAGAGAAAGAGATGATCCATAGGTAAACAATGCTAGTTGTACTAACCCCATTGTTTGCATGGTGGTTTAAACCCCAGAAAAACTCATTGCGCACTTTCTTCTCGCTGGAGATCAAATGCTCAAAAAGGCAGCTTCTGGATATTCAATCTCTTCACGTCTATTGAATGCTTTTGTGTATAAACTTCACTCATAATCTCATCAATGATTGTGGTTGGACATGAATCTCTGTAGTGATGTCCGCCGAAAGGTCCCCAGTTAAATTTCAAACCCATTTGGTGCGGTGTGTCGCAAAAGGGAGACATCCGAAGCAAATTCAGATGACATTCCAGTTTTGTCCTCGGTGTACCTTCAAACCAATCCGACAAAAGGACACCGAGACTTAACAAGGACGTGTGCTGGCTGCTTTGGCCTGTCCTTGACCTTTGCCTCCCTTTCACCCCCCATTGCGCAGTTGAGGCAGCCAAACATGCCTCTCATATCACCCTTTTAGATACATAGCATGTGCCTTGGTAGAACATACATCATTTGTACATGTTAATCCTTCGATGGGTCTGTCTTTTTCGGATGGTACACCATTTCTGCTGGCTTTAGGAGGATCATACTTTTAGATGCACCCTGAGCCTTTATGCATCTACCTGGGCCCTCAACATACCCATAAGAATATATCTGATTGCCCCAAAATTATGGTGCGAAGTCCCTTTTTCTGGGTAGTTTGAGGGTCCATCTAATTACACACATACATATATGTATATATATACAACATATATATATATATATATACAATATATATATATATATTACTCGTCCACATCCCTCGTTTCCCCTTGCCCGCCCGCCAGAGGCTCGCGGAGCGGAAGCGCGAGGGCGAGCTGGCCCTGTCCCTGGGCTTCTCGGAGGAGCGCTGCGCCTACCTCCGCAGGACGGCGCTTCGGCGCTTCGGCCGTCGGGGGGGCGGCGGGCGGCGGGAGGAGTCGGGGGGGCGGCGAGGAATCGGCGCGTTTTTTCGGCGGCGTTTGTTTTCGGGGGAGTTCCGACTCGAGTTACTTTTTTTCGGAGGAGGGGGATTTTTGGGGGAGAGCTGGAACATCGCCGGGAGCTGAATGGGGCCCCTTGTTTGGTTGAAAGCCGGGGAAACCGAGAGGAAACAAAGGCTTCGAGCCCTGTGTGGCTTGAAAAAGCCGGGGAAACCAACAACGAACGGGAGACGTTTGGGTTTGAAAAAAGACAGGGCAACCAAAAAAGACACCAAGCATTTCAGGAGACGACCCCCTCAAGAACTTGTGGCAAGGTGAGCAATTTCCTGTTTGATACGAATTTTGGCCACCCAATTTGGGGCCGGTGTTTTCGATCCGAAGGAAGCAATCGCCCAACTCACGGGATTTGACCGCAGGTCAACTTCTGATTAAAAAACAGAAACGTGATGGGAGATGAGTTTTTTTCCTGATGAGTTTGATAGTTTTTTCTTAAAGCGGATTTCGTTAAAGACTGTACTGGAACAATCAATGGGGGAGGGTCAACAAATGCTCCTTAAGGCGCAACACATGACGCTACGATGAGAGGGGGGGGTTGGAATCCAGTTTCTTTGCTATGATTGGAAAGGCGTTGGGGTTTCAATGGTCGCGAGAACGGTTCCAGGGCCCATGTGATACCCCAGGGCTCCTCTTTGAAGCGATCAAGTCATGGTATTGGCAGAAGGCTGGTATCACAAGGTTGATCTCCCAAAACCATGAAGGTCTTCCGCACCAGGGCTGTCTTAGAACATCTTAGAACCTTGGTACAAGAAATCTTGGCAAATTGCACAGCCTCAATTCGTATGATTCGCCCGGGGAAAAATTAGGTGCCGCAAAATGCCAAGATCGCTCATTACTGTCCTTCCATTTGATTGAGATGTTTTCCCCCTGTTGGTTTTAAAGGGAATCTATCACTACTGGACTTTGTTACAGGGGACTCAAGCAAACGGAGGCCTCCAAGGCATGAAAATCATGCTTGTCCCACTGGGGCAAACGGACCCTGTTCTGCGCTTCAGGAGGGCCCAGTTGCACGGCACAAAAAAAAACGGGGGCCGGGAGGTCCCATCATGCCCTCAATTGGAGAGGTCAAGAACTCAAGGCTCAGAGCCATTCAGACCGTGTCTTTTCAGCATGGTGTTAACCTGCTGCTTGAACGAGCAAATGATGGACAGGCGAAGAGTCGAAGTAAGTTGAAGCACCTTGAGGCTAGCAGGCCCGTGTGAAGCTGGGGGGCTGAGCCGGGCTGAGCCATACGTCCACCGCGCGCACGCCGCAGCCTTCAGCATTCGGCTTGTAAGAAGTGCGCCTAGACTTCCTGTGACCATGGTACAGCCAGGCTCGATCCATGGGCATCGGGGTCGGGGGGGCTTCATTCCCAGGAAAGAAAAAGCACACGCGCCTCAAGGGTGCAATGAGAGCAGAGTTTGAAGAACTTTAACTTGGTTGCTCTTTTGATTGGACTAAAATATATGTTCCGTACCCAGATGCGCTCGATTCATGGTGTCAGAAACACAGAAGTGTGTTGGATGATTCCGGCAACAGTCCAAAGGACCTATCCGATCCCTGAGTTCCCACTGGAAATAGACTCACCCCGGTGGGGAATGGACAAACCTGGCGAATCTTCAGAGGGAATGATCACTTTCCTGGAGCTCGCGTGGAGCTCGAGCATGACTCCTCAAGACATGGACTTGATGCACTTGGTGTTTCCTGAACGAAGCAAATACGCCTCTGTGTGCTGTATGGGTGTGTCCAAACCTCGAAGGACTTCCAGTCCACCAAGACACGAAACACGGCGGACACGGGGGGCGGTTCCAGACAAGACATGCTCAGCCTTCCGATATGGAACCTTAATGTGAGGCCAGCTCGAACTCGCCTCATGGTGTGTCTATTTCCTGGTACCCTGGTACCCTTCTCTTTTGAGGGCGGGGTAAGTTCAAGGTTGCTTGAAGGGGCAACCTGCAACCTCGCCAAACCCATGTGTGAGGTTCAGACAGTAAAGCTTATGGTCGATTTAGGACGGACATTATGGACTTGCTAAATTCCTTTCTTCTTCTATGGCAGGATTTGTGCCATGTGTTTTAGGGTCACCTCATATGTTTCAGGCAACCCTGTATTGGTTTGACTTGGTGGTTTGAGGATTTGAACTCGGGTTCTGGAGGGTACATGGCTTCAACCACCCCCCAACCACACCTCCAAACTGCCAACCAACAATCTACCGAACTAGGTCACCGCTGCATGTTGACCGCTGATGTCATAGGGGTCCTGTTTTGTTGATTTGGTTGAAAAATAGAGGACGATTCCTGGTTTACGTGGTGGTTCAATCAACTACAGGGGCCATCTATTTTCAGAGAAGCCACTGTTTGTTGGTATTTGCCATGAGAATCATCATTCCAGGGCTTCTTAGGTGGTGCGTTTCATGGATTTCGCAACCATCCACAGTAGGTGTCCTTTTTGCTTGAAAATAGGGGTTTCCCTGGTTGATTGAACCAAATCAACAAAAAAGGACACCGTTGACTGCTGATGTCCCGCAAACCGCGTAGCGGAGGTGCTCGCCGTTCTCGCCGTGCGGAGAAGCGTCAATCGGTGAAGCAGACTGAGCTCTGTGCGTTTTTCGTGGACGCCCGGCGAAGGCTTGAGAAAGCGTTAGAGAGAGCTATAGGGGAGCCATCGCAGCATAGGATTTTTTTGAAGAAGATATCTTTTTTTTAACGAGCTCAGCGATCCGGGGGTATAACGAGCTCAGGATGAATGAATGTTCTTTACTTGGAGATTCCTCAGTTCAGCTGTTGGAATGATAGTTTTGTTCGCGGTTAAATAGGTAGGCGGTCAACCAGGTGTGGCAAATCAGACTAAAAGTGTCAAGTGACAAACTGCCCTTTTGAAACATGCCGCACCAATGCAAGCTGCCAACCCTAGCTGTGTCCTACCTGCGGTGGTCCAGGCACGTTACAAACAAAAGACTGATTGTGGATGGATGAAATCCTCCACCACTTTGAAACCACGGAAAAAAAGAAGAGACAAAAGAAAAACACACTGTTTGTTGGTATTTACCCGGGAATCATCAGACACCAGGGCTCCTTTGGTGCGTTTCATGGGATTTCGCAACTATCCAGTAGGGGGCGTGCTTGAAACCTTGACCATTTGGTTGTCGAAAATAGGTACCCCCAATGGAAGCCAAGTGGAAGCTTGGACCAAACCCTGCGGTCCATTTCCCGGTGCTTCAATTTTGGCCCACACCCATTTAAAGGGGTCGCTACAGGAAGCACTCACATTGGTATGAAGCAAGTTCGCAGGAAGTGGATGGCAGGAGATTCCCTTGTTGCCATCAAAAAATTGAACAACGTCTGGTGCCCCCCGCTGCCCGACTGTTTGCGGGGAAATGAAGTGAGCAAATGAGCATCGTGTCTCCAAGCGCTCGGCGAACCGAAAACTCTTATGACTGACCTGGGTATGTGGTCCGGCAACATGTAGGAGTTCCTTTGGATTGCACACGAAATGCAATCCATCTTAGTTTCTTACAACTGCATGCCGTGAATTTCTTCCTGGGCCTTTAGTCAGACCATGTAGCTTGATCGACTATCAAAATGAATCAGCTTTGATCTTTATATCAGATATGATGCATAAGCATGTCAGCTTTGGTTTTATCTGATCTACTATCAAAATGAATCAAGCTTATGTTCAGATCTGATGACTTACCATCGTAACTGGCGCTTTGAGACTGTCCGAAGGCAGCTGAACACCTTTGAGCGTTTGGTTTCCATCAGACCCCTAAGGCAAGCTATCTCTTATAAAAGTTCGGTCAGGAGAACGAGCACGTTCTACGTTACAAGCCTGTGGTGTTGCGTTCTTTGTTTAGCCACAATCCAACTGACTGAATAAACCAGATTGTTCGTTTGAGGAGATATCCTTTTCGCATCGCCAAAAGAACAGGGTGATGTTCTTGCACACTGCACATTGTGGTGAGCTGGGGACCGTCCGCTTGGGTTAGTCTACTCTTGGGGAGGACATGTTGGACGACCCGAATGTCCAGCCGTGGGGACTATCCACTAAGACTTCCATCTTGGAGAGTCTTGCGCGTTTTTGGTTGGTCGCTTTGCGCGACACACTTTTGGATTGAAAGATGCTGAACCATTCTGGCTTACTCCAGGGAGCCATTCTTAGCTATCCCACGCAGTGACCAGGCGAAGGTTTGATGGGTTTTTCTTGCATTTGCTCGAGGGGTTCTGGGTTTGCAACCCCATTTACAACCAAACTGAAAAGGCCTTATAGTCAATGGCTGTGGGTCAAAACCAATGGGATCCCATGTTGGGGGGTAGGTGAATTCACCACCCACGGAAGAACCTTTTGAGTGGTTGGATTGGGATGTTCACTGGTGGTACGGGCTTTTGATTTTGACCCATGGCCATATCTATATATATATATATATAGATTTCTACATGTAACATGGTTTTGCTGAAATTTGCCACTTTGAAGGGATTATCCGTTTACAACCAAACAGAAATTGGCTTATAGTCAATGGATGTGGGTCAAAACCAATGCATCTGCCCCCATTTTCGTCTATTTTAGTGGTTGGATTGGGATGTTCACTGGTGGTACCGGCTTTTGATATTGACCCATGGCCATATCTATATATATATATATATACATGTAACATGGTTTTGCTGAAATTTGCCACTTTGAAGGGATTATCCCATTTACAACCAAACAGAAATGGCCTTATAGTCAATGGATGTGGGTCAAAACCAATGCACCTGCCCCCATTTTAGTCTATTTTAGTGGTTGGATTGGGATGTTCACTGGGGGTACGGGCTTTTGACCCATGGCCATCCCCCTTCTTTTTCATCCTGTGCCCCTCATGCATGAGGTTGCCTTTGGATGGCGTATGAAGTTTACTGCTTGACCAACAAGTGGTAGATCCTTTGCCAGTTTCAGGTTTCACGCAAAGTGAAACGCAATGCAGATCAATCCCCATTTGTTTTGACCCAAGGCCAAAGAAGAAAAACACGGTAGCAACTGGAGCAACTGCTCTCCGCTGAGGACGGGAAGTGCGCACGTGGGAGCCGCTGCACTTTTGCTCACGGCCTGGAACAGCTGCGACCCCGGCCTGATCTCTACAAGACCAGGCGCGGAAGCTGGCGCGGTTTAAGACGTGTGGAAATCCTGGGTGCCCCAAAAAAGGCTGCAGTGTGAGGGGTCCTTAAAACTCAGAAACGGTTTGTGTTTCGCACTATGAAAAAGCTAAGAAATCGGAAAGGGGCGAAACAGGGGGTCTTTTTGCCACCCTGAAGGATTCCTTTTTACGGGGGTGGACCATTGTTTTCACAAAAGGTGGCAAAAAGACCCCCCTGTGTGGAAATCCGGGGTGCCCCAAAAACAGGCTGCAGTGTGAGGGTTCCTCAAAATTCAGAAACGGTGGGGGCAAGGGTGCTTTTGTGTTTCGCACTATTGAACAGCTAAGAAATCAGAAATGGGGGAGTCGTCGTTTTTTGTTCTTTCTTTTTTCTGAAACACTATTCAGTAGCTGTGACAGGGTGCTCCAAGCCTCTGAAAGTGCAACGATTTAGTGTGGTGTTCTCTTTGCAGGAGTGAAGGCGTTTATTGGTTTCTAGCCTTGTGCCAGGGTGTTTGACCCCCCGAACTCGAAAAGGTTCTCAGAGCCCCCCCCCCAAGAACCTCAAAGGAGGTTGACCCTTTCCCTGGGTGTGGGGACCCCAGGCTGCTGGGGTATGGCACCGGTCAGCCATTTGGCCATGTGTTCAGCTTTAGGTTTTGCATGGTATAGGGCTTCGCCATCACCAGCTGCGCTGGCCGGTCGGACAGGTGAGATGGGGAGGACTAAGAAGAACTCTATTTAGGCGGGACCTTGTTTCAGAGCCTGACCGGACCACCCCCGGAGGTCACCCCAAGCACTCGCTTTGCTGCGAACCCACACGCAAAAGCTGCAAGGTTGCTTGCCCAACCCCCCTGACACTGAGCACGCACTCACCCACCCTAGCTTGAGCGCACGTGTGCCTGCTTGCGTCCAGCGCTCGCGTCTGGCGTGCGCGCGCGCTCCGCACGTGTCTCACACCGAAAGCCAATCAGACCAAAAAATGCATCCCCGGCAGCCCGTCCCAGCCCCACAGAAAGCGGTCGAAAAATGCAGAAAAAAACACGGTATGCGCGATGTTTTCCGCACAGCGGCGGCGCACTTGGGCAAGAAAAATCGCCCACTCGATCGCAGACTTGTCCGCCATGTCCGCTTACCGCCAAAACCTACTCTCAGGGGGCCAGTTTTGAAGGTTTTGAGCGAGGCAGGGGATGCAGGGGATGTAAAGGACGGTGGAACGCCCAGATGCTGGTGATGCAGGGATTGCCGGAGATGCTGGCAGGATGCAGAGGATGTTGGCGGGGATGCTGGCGACTGTCCGGGGCGATGTGCACGGTATTTACAGTGGTTCTTGAAGGTCGGGCAACGTGGCATCAGAAGCCCGTCGCAAGGCCAGGGAGGTCGGGGATGTTTTGAGGTCCAAGTGTTTGGGCCGGCCTGCGTGCAGGTGATGCAGGCCAGGCTGAGGAGGAGCTTGGGGTGCAACAAAACACGTCAGCGGCATACCCTACGGGTAGGGTTGCCCTCGCTCTTCGAGCTCGAAGACACACAGCGCAGCTGGATTTAATACCCCAAAAGATTTGTTGTTTGGTTTTGTCTCAGTTGTGCCTTCTGTGTATGGTGGTAGTGAGCACTAGATGCAAAGTCATTCCTCTATAAACATAACGCTCCCATACGGATGTCTTGGCTTTTCCAAAAAACCGACGAGAGCTTTGGGGTCGATAGGCAAGCCCCAAAGCCTCGAGCTTTTGGCTCGGAGCATCGGCTTCAGAAGTGGCTAAACCCGGGCGCATTTTTTTTGAAGGATGCGATCCAACACAGAATCTATAGGTTCCCCAGTAGTGCCCTGAGGGCTCAAGTTCCCCTATTAAAATAGATTACAGAAAAAAGGGGACCCCCACTCTAACCACCCTACTGGAAAACCTAGTAATGGACTAGGAAATCAGAACACTTGTTTGGCGCAGCCACAGAAACAGGAAAATCCGCCGAGAGTCGGCGTGTTGGCATCTTGGGTCAGGAATGGATGTTTGCAAAGCCGAGGTTGTTGGAGGCTTTTTGGGGGGCTCATCATTCGGGGGCTCGACAGACTGAACCAGTTTTGCTGCACGTTGCTCAGTTTCGTTTGATGTTGGCTTTTGATTTCGCTGGTGATTGGCAGTGTTGGCTTGTTTTTTGCTTTGAGCCAGGTTGGGCTCTGGGATGGCATTTTAGCCTGCAAATTGCAAAGTCAAATGGGAGTCTGGAAAACAGTTGCTGAACAAACAAAGCGTGCCTTTTTCAACTTGACCAGCTGATATCAATGTATTTGTACCAAAAGCATCGAGGCCGGATTGGATGAGCTGTCACTTGAACATGTTCTCAGCTCACAGTGATGACCAGTCAAAGACCAGTTGGTTGTAATCTGACGTGCATTGTGTTTTGCGGGCACATCTGCATTGAAGTGAGCTTGCAAGTCGGAGCTGTTTTTCGGCAACCAAGCGGAAAAAACAAAAATTACCGGCACCCCCCAACCACTGCTTTTTGGGCGGTACTTGGGATGTGGGACATGGTTGAACAAGTCGTGGTTGGGACCGGGGCGTTGGTAGGAGTCGCCCGCAGCCAGGCTTTGCTCGTCCTATGCCCTGCGCGGGACTCGGGGCCGAGGCATTGGACTCGTCATCGGCTTCCGCGGTTAACTTTTGGGGGGTTTTCCCCTTTTTAGGGGCCGGTGTGTTTGTTGGGCTTCACTGGATGCAATTCTTTGGGCTTATCCCTGGTCCAAGGTGGTGCGGCAGCGACAAGCTGCTCATTGGACGCTGAGACAATCCGCAGAAAGCAACTTGTAAGATGCTCCAATCTGTTTTGACAAACATGTGGGTATGCTCAGGCAACCCTTAATTGCTGGGCTGGATTGGTACAGTTTGGGGGTTTGAAGCTCTGGTTCTTGGAGAGTTCGTGGATCCCCCCCGCCATCCCCCTAAGCTCCTAACTGTCACAGACACAAAGCAGAAGCGCACCATTGCACCAACAAACGCGCAAACACACCCAAAACAAAGCACATACACAAGCAAACACAGGCGCGAAAACACAGACATTGGCAAAACAAACTAACAATCCTGCAATAAGCCACGCCGGCAAGTAGAGGGAAGCTGACATGTGTCAAAACTCGCCTCCGAATATTTGGCTTGTCGGAAACGCCCTCCAATCCAGAGTTTTCAGGCACTGTTTGCCACGCTGCAAAGTGACGGGGGCGCTAATTGACCCCGCCAGCCTGCAATTCGCACCAAGAGAGACGAGGGCCACTGAACTGCCGAGGTGTCAGAGCTGCCCATATGGGGATTCTTGTACCCACGCTCATGGCTGGGGCCTTGGTCAATAAGAAGGTGAGAAGGCGACATGTGTTTCCCCTTTTCTTGGAGAGTTGTGCTTTCCTCCGGGTGAAAGGGAAAAAGGTAGCACTGATAAACAACACAATCTCATTTTTGAGAACTCCTCTTTTGATTTTGTCTTGCCGTTCACGTGGTACTTCAATGTGTTGCTTGTGTGGCACTTCATGCCAGTTGCTCAGTGGATTGCACCTTTGCCCGCTCATGGAATTGGACCAAGGGGCTCCTTTTTCCTACCAGAGGTACTAGGCTGGTTTGATACAACTGGACTTTCTAACCCGCCATGTTTGACCTCCCAGAATGTTTCATTTCACGGCGTGCGCTGATTGTGCTCGCTAGGACCAACCGATCAGTGTGTTCCATGCAGACAAACCTGAAATGTGAGCTCCCCGAAAGGTGTACCGCGTGCCCTGTTCAAATCAAAGCAACGGCGTCAAGGCTGAGCGTTGTTCTTTGGTGCGTTCTGCGCAATAAATTTGATGATCCCGCAACAAAAGTTTCAGGCAAAAAAATATCAGGTCCGCGAATTCGGGCTTTGATCAGAGGGTGTGATTGCGGCCAGAACTGGAGACCTGCAGTTCCCTTCTAACCAGGCTGAGTTGTAACCTGCCTGCAGGCCAACGCACCCCGAGCTCCATGCTTTCTCTGTTGGAATATCCTTTGGAACCCCCTTTTTTGGGTATAGGTCAAAGTCTAGGTTGGTTGAACATCCTACTGTGGATGGACGAAATCCTGCACCACTTCGAAACCATGGTTGAAACCCATTGTTCGTTGGTATTTACAGGGGAATCATCAGAAACCAGGGTTTCTTAGGTGGTGCCTAAGAGGATTTTGCACCCATCCCCAGTATCACCTTCTCTTGAGCTGCCTTTGGGGTTTGGGAAGAAGGGGAGCCACAGAGAGAGCCCGGGCTTGGCACATATACATATGAGGGCCGTCCTAAAACCCCAGTCTTCGGTTTTAATCATCGCCGAACAGGGAGAAGTAAAAGTTGTCAAAAGCTGTGCGTGCGAAAGGAGCGCGCAAGTGCGGCCCAAGGGACGCGCAAGGTTACAGTTTTGAAGGGTTTCATGTACTGATGTTGCCTAGCTTCAGGAAAGGAGGTGATATTTTCTTGCTGTACTCGTGCCTTTCGAATCAGTCAGACGCCAAACGAAGCCAAAGCTTCTGCGGTCATGACTTCAACAATCAGCAATGGACACGACAAAATCCGCGCAAGCCGCGCGCAAGCCGCGCGCAAGTTGCGCGCAAGCACGCGAAGCCCCAGCAAGACATCTAGCCATGCTGTCTCGGATGTCCTTAGCGGCGCGGTTCAAGCAATGGATAGGCACCCGCAACATGCACTTTCCTTCTTTCAGGCTGTGTCCAAGCTGTGTGGCAGAGCCTGCTGTTCTTTCTGTTGGGTCAAGGGTATGTTGCTGGCATTGAATTGCCGGGAGCGACCTCAGCGGGAAATGTCTTTGTGGGTTGCTGTGTGAACGACAAACACACTGCTTAGAAAAGCTTGCGCGCAATCCACACGAAAACTTCGCAAACCGAGGTCAACGAAAACGAGTTTCTGCGCCACTGTGCGCGCGCAAGTACGCGCAAGTGCCGCGCAAGCGCGGCCCAAGGGCCCAATCGCGGGCAAAGGAATATAGGACAACCCCCATATACTTACTTGCCCAAAGCTGACCTTTTGACCTTTTAGTTTTCCGGGTTTGGTCTATTTTTAGTCATGACCCCAAAAGGTTAACCGTTTATTTTCAGGTCCTTTGGGCAAGTGAGTATACCCACTTCCAAGTGGGTTGAGAAATCCAAGTCTAGCTGCTTTGCCTTCTTTGTTTGGTGATAAATGGGTTGTAATCCCAGCAACCCCACAGTCAGGTTCAGGCCAACAAAGAACTAGCCCCTGCCTGCCTGGGAGTGACATTGAAAAACCGAGCCGAAGGGAGTCACCTTTTGGAAATCCATCCCCCAGGACTCAACCCCCATTAAAAGAAAGGTTGACGAAACAAATTGACCATCCTTACATTCCCTCCGACGAGCATGGAAGCTCCCCCAATTGGCCTCCAAAAAAAGCTCCCCCAATTGGCCTTTGCCAATGCAACCAAGTCTTCCAAAGGGGGGGGGGTTCCCTCCAAAAGTGGTCTGAATCCAACCACTAAAAGGGCACGCCCCCCCCAAAAAAAAGTCCACCAGAATTCAAACAAAACTCCGGGGTTAGCATTCCGGAAAAGGGATCGGCCAGCCATGGGGGCGCTCTGCCCCCCAGGTGTTGCGGTTTCCCCCTCGATCCCGTCGCGATGCTTGGCCTCAGGCCCTGAGGAGCTGCGAGCGGTGGCCGAGCCGCGCGAGGCGCGGAGCCCAAGACCTCAAATTTCTCGAGGTCTTTGCGGTTTCAAGGCCCTCAAAAATCAGGGTCTTGGGCTAGGGGTTGGAGATTCTGGACAAAACATCCAGTGTTCTTAACATATCCAAGTCGATGTTCTTCATTGGATATTCATTCGAATACCTTGCTCATATTTATAGGTAACAACATGGCGTCTGTTCTTGAAGGACACAATTGTAGATCATGAAAAGGTGACCTTTCATGTGGGCATGGGTCGAGATGAAGCCGCCAGGATATGGACCGCTTTTGTTTGTCCTTGTCTCCATTTACCAGGGTTCTAGTCTGCGTACCTATTTTTTGACCCGCATGTTTTCCTTTCAGAAGGGGTTGGCTGGTTGAAGGGAAGGGCAAGGCAAAGCTACTTTGAGCTGAAAGATATGGATTTGGTCGAGCCCAGACAAGCGAAAAGGGGCGGTTTGGGGCAGCTATCAGGGAGGGGCTCCGGAACGTTACGGGATTTTCGGGGGCTGTTGGAGATACCACCTGGGTCTGAATATGAAGCAGTGATCGAGCATCAAGTGTTCGTTGTGGCCCAGATGTGGGCCAAGCTTTGACGGAGGGGGTTTGGGGGTTGTGGACATCGTCTTGGTTTGTTCAACTTTTTTGGCCTGGAACCCCTCAACCAGCCATTGGGTGTCTGAGCATCAGTCCAGTCGTTCAGTGCATTCTACTCTCTTTTCGTTTGGTGGCGGAATCTCCTTTGGAGGCTGGCTCTGAAAGAGAAACCGAGGGGCTTCAAGTAACCAACTGACGGGCCAGCTCCGAATGAGTGGAATGGGTGCGGGATAGAATTGACAAGTGTCCACAACCCCAACAAGGCCAGTAGGGGTTTTGCTACCTGCTTTGCTGGGGATTCTCGCACAGCCTATAAACCTTCACCATTTTAGTAGGATCTGATTTAACAGTCAATGGGTTTTCAGCGCCCAGTGAAACCAGCCGATCACAGCAGAGTGAAACATGGCAGGCCCACCTTGGACGACTGTTTTATGTGAATTGAACTGGGGGAATCCTGCAAGCGCATGGGGTTGCGAACAGTGGCTTCATGGATCAAGGCTTCGCTGATTCAGGATGTTTACAGGGTTCATGGCAGCAACATTGATGAACTGTTCATTCCTTCGGTCTATTGCTTGAGGTTCCTGAACAATCATGTCGTATACATTCCAGGCGAATTTTTGTGTACACATGTTTGCTTCAAGGAGAATGGACGCCGGTCGTTAGGGCCCCTTTTCCTATATTTCGTCCAGCTTGAGAGTAGAAGGGTGTTGTTTTGTTTGTTTGCACATAATATTATGCGTTATGATGTAGATATTTATATATATATATATCATCTGCGAGCTTGTGTCTTGAAGACGGAGTCGGGTCAAAAGCAAGGACTGCTGAGTGCGGGACCAACTATCGGCTCACCCCCCCCTGACCCCCAACTTCAATGTTGTCAAAGGGGTCAGCACCTGTTGTCAAAATAGATTTGGGGAGTTGGGTGGTCTTTTTTGTCCTCGCAGAACCCGGTATGTACATATGAGTACATGTATGCATATATATAGCTATATGGTCACCTTCTCCCATGAACTGCCTTTCCACTTTTGTATTAAACAAAGTGTGTAAACAAAACTGTATGGTTTGCATGTGTTTGTAATTGTACAAAGTTAGCAAAACCTGCAGTTGTTTGCATTGGTTTGCTAATTGTATACAAAACACACACTGTTTTTTAGCAACTGTTGCCTTCATTTGACGTAAGACTTTTCGAAACACAAACAATCTTGAGAAAACCCAAAAAACAAAAAACAACTATGCGGACAAGTTTTGGTTGTGCCAAAAGTTCGTTTTTGTTTTGGTTTGTCGAGTTGTTTTTGTGTTTTTTTGTGTTCCTCGAGTTTTGTTTGGTTTCCTGAGTAGAAACCTTAAAACCTCGGTGATTTTTTGGTTGTTAGTCTTATTTGATGGAAGACCACCAAAGCTTGAGAAACCAACAAACCAACAAACCAACAAGCCAAAACTCTTAGGACAAGTTTTCGTATGCCACAAGTTTTTTGGTTTTCTGGCGGTGTTTTTGGAAATGCTCGAGGAAAGCCAACAAAGCCAAACACAACCCGAGAAAACCAAACAAAAAACAACACTTTTGGCAACACCAAAACTTGTCCTCAGAGTTGTTTTTGTTTTTTGGTTTTCTCGAGGTCGTTTTGATTTTCCATTAGATAAGACTAAAAATAGCAATATATTGTTTTATAAGGTGACCACTATATACGTATGGGACAAGGCGGGTTTGTTCCATATATCCTTGCGGACTTTGTCAGCGCAGGACAGACAAGATCACTTCTGAATGTACTTCGTCATCAGAAGATGCCACTCAGTGCTAGGTCGAGGGGCAGTAACTTTTAGTTGCTTCTCATCCGACATTGGCTTTCTACTCTCAATGCTGACTGGGTCTACAAGCCATCCTTCAATGAACTTGGATCGATCTATCAAAAGCACGGGTTGCCTTTCAGGACCCATGAATTCTGGCCGCTCTCATTCCAATGCACCGCGGCCATGCTGCGACTGGAAGCGGCAGATTCGTTCTCATCGACACGTGCGACCTTACGGGAAATGTAAA
Organism: Effrenium voratum; assembly: GCA_963377175.1. NCBI lineage: Eukaryota > Dinophyceae > Suessiales > Symbiodiniaceae > Effrenium > Effrenium voratum. The sequence goes on from CAUJNA010003413.1 coordinate 495,537, forward strand.
ATAACGAAACACACACGCCCATTACTAGTGACTAACCTTCAAGGCAACATATATATATATATATGTATAAACTTAAGACGTACCAGTTGCGCAAACAAGTTGCTACCACCACACAACGAAATGCTGCGAACGCGCGGACTACCAAGCAGAAGCTGTGCCATGTGTTCAGTTCATATAGGCCAAGCTCAACCAAATGGAAGGCGTTGGGCAGCCTGAACTTGCCGATGAAGTTTGTTCAAGCCTCAGGCCACATCGCAGGAGGCACAGCTTGGTAGTGCCACTTGTCCGGCAGACCATCATCTGCAAACCATATCCGTACTTGAGTTGGAGTGCATGAGGCCACCTCTTGGAAAGAACGGAGCAAAGATTTGACGAGAAGACGAGGACATAATCTGATGCATGTGACAATGAAAATAAATCAAGATAAATCGAGGATGAAATAACGAGAGTTTACGCGGAGGTGACGAAGAGGTGACGAAGAGGTGACGAGGATATAACGGGGAGACGACATAAAGTAAATGAGAGAGAACCTGTTGTAGAGAGCAACAGAAACGCGCAAAGAGGATCTGAAGAGAAGACGACTCGGAGGTGACCTCCTGACGAGGAGGTGACCTCCTGATGAGGAGGTGACCTCTTGTCGAAGAGGTGAGCTTTGACGAAGATACGGTGCTTGGATGAGCGGCCCACATGCGATGTAGTTGGTGAACTTAGGCGACTTGCCAAGCTGCTCGCAAGTCACCCAACCTGAGTTAGTATGTTTGCCAAGTCTGAATTAGGAGACTTACCAACTCAAGTTAGACAATCTGTAAGCGGATTAGCAAATCACATAGGTTCGCTATCTACATGGAATGAAGGCCACCCAGCCAAGCGAGAAACAGATGTGTTTTGATATACATTGAGGATATTAGCTTAGATGTTTAAATGGTTTGCTTGTTGGCATTACAGATGCAGTTGTTGGATGGCTTAGGAGGTAGTCTCACAGATGACGGAATTAAGTGCAGATGAGGGCTTGCAGCGCAGGAAAGGGTAGTTCATGGGGGGGTGAGTAATATTAATATGTATATATATACCGCATACCTAATACATAGCATATATAGGGACACGCTGCTTTCACCATGACAGCATGTTTCACAGGCGGATGTAGAGAAACCCAAGGGTCTGGAAAAGGTGCGTTGAGGTGCTGGGACTCTTCCGTGCCGCTATTTCCAGAGCATGCTACCTGGAACACTGGGTGCCAAATCGCCCGTAGTTGCTGTTCCCAAAAGAAGAACCAAAGGCGGTGTGACGCAGTGTGGGCTTGTCTTGTGAGAAGAAAGGAGGAATCCCGGCAGTGGTTGGCCGAAGGAGGTGAGCCACAATCAAAACCCGGGGAAGTGAAGGTTAGCAAGGGAATCCCAGCCATGAATAGCTGCGGCCGCCTTCTTAGTTCTTGAAGCATGGTTCTGGGTCGACCATTTTGTACCGGGCTTTGATTGTGACTCAGGTGATTCCATTTGCTGAAATGAGTTTTTTTTGTTTTTTATTTTCCCCGGCTGGTTTTCAAGGGAATCTATCACTGGACATATTTTCTCATTTTTCCAGTGGTCTTAACCAAATGGAAGTTTGTGTGTGGCTCCTGAGGATACCAACCTTTTGGAGTGGTTTTAAAGGGAGGGTCAGAAGGAAACATAATGTTTGTGACTCAGGTGTCTTTCTAACCTGCAGCTCCTAAAAACGCGCCTTCGCGCCAGGTCGCAGCGCTTAAGACCTTCGACCAGCGCTCTGCCTCCACCTCCGGTGACGAAGAGCCCGGGGCGCCCAGAGCTCCAGCGAAACTTTTCATGTGTTTTACAGGGCTCCTTAAAAGATACATTTTGCAACCATTTGAACCATGTTGCTTTTTCAACACCAAAGTAAAGTTGGAAACCACCATTTGTTCGGGTGCATAATGTAAGGATCCCTGTTTTGTTTGAACTTGTGGGTCCCATAGATTGAACTTCCATAGATTTGTTGGAACTTCCATAGATTTGTTTGAACTTCCATAGACTGATGGAACTTCCACGGATTTGGTTTGTTGGGTCCCCATGGTTGAACTTCCATCTTCTTAAGATGTGTGTTTCATCTTGGTGCGATAGGTAGGGAACAACTTCCATTTGCTTAAGATGTGTTGTTCATCTTGCGATGGCTAGGCAATGAGAAATGGAATGAGCCCAAACTTAGGCTTTGGTCCTGCATAAAGGAATCCACCAGCTGGATAGTTTCTTCTCGGGGTCATTCCATTTCTCATTCCCTGCAAGAAATGATCGGTGTAGAAGGAATAACATGGCACTGGAAACATGTTAGTATGCTTGTTTCCAGGGAGCTCGAGGTGGTGCAGGTTAACATTTGGGACTCATTTGAGGGGTCCACTTAAAATCAACCAACGCAAAGGTGCCTTTTTCTTGGAATAGTTGAATCCATGAATCTAATGGTCGTCTTGGTGACGGGGGTGAAAAGGGGATGGGCTCTTTTATTTGTTGGGTGTGATAGGGGAGCCGCCTTGGTGTCCATTTAATTTTGTGGGCTCATGCCCAGTCTTGAACTGTCATGCTGGTTGGTGTTGATCGTTTCAGCGTTCACACCTGCCAGCAGGTTCTTTGTTTTGTTTCTCTGGGAGGTGTGGCCATGGCTGGGCGTCAGTTCTGCAATGGTTTCTTAAACATCAGGAATTCTGTGTCCTTTGACGCTTTTGAAGGGGCAACTCAATTTGCAGGAACCCTTTGTTTTGTCTGGTGGGTTTTTTGGCGACGGATCGTACATGAGCAGAACTTGGTCATTTTAAACATCTTAAACCAAAAACACATCGCAAAGGCTCGCAAAGATGAGACTTCCCCAAGCACCAGCCAGTTGTTGCGTGTGTTTCCAACTCCAAAGCCGAAAGCCATAGTTTCTTGGCTTCGTGTTTGGTCTCGGAGCTTGTGAAATGAGTTGGATGCTTTGTGTGGTGATTGACTTCAAAGACAAACTCATAAGGCCCTGTTGGATCCGGGAACCACCCGAGTGGTTTCGGTCCTGGGAATTCGTCCATGCCAAGTGCAGTCGGATGTGCATATGAAGGTTTCAGCATTACGTCATCCCCCTTGGAGAACAGGGGACATCCCTGATCAAAGCCAGCGAGGAGTTGTGAGTCGCGTAGATACACATTTGTATTCATGGAGCGTCTTACGTTAAAGAAACAACAAGGCAGTGTGTGCGTGTGTATGTTCCTCATATTTGCAAGCCATAGACACAAACGTGCCTTTGCACATTGTTGTTTCTGTTTGTGTCTCTGGATATAAGTGTGATCAGGTCTTTGCATATCCTCGTTTTTGTTGTTGGAATTTATTCCCGCAAGGATGGAACTTGAACATTCAATTTTCCCCCACCCCACCAAAAAAAAACACCAACAAAGGAACAGCGGCGGTTGGATTGCTAGGAGAGACGCCCGTCCATTTGCTCAGCCCCAACACTCCGAACTGAGACAGAGGCCATGGCAAACAAACCCATGGCGGACGCCTTTGCATAGCTTGCGATGAATCTGGGAATCTGGGAATGAACGCCAGGCTTTGGTCCCCTCCCCTTCACGGAAGCCACACAACAATGGCTTTAACAAGGGTCATTCCCTCATTGCCTACAAATCGCACCAGCAAGATAGGCTGTTGTGTTCAGGGAGTGACATGCTGAGCAAAACGTGTTGATCGATGATGTATGTAGGTATCAAAAGAAACAGACTTGATGCAAAGACACACGGGTGGTATCCCTGGTGTGCACATGAAAAAGAAGCAAAACACCGCTATAAAAGGAACATGCGCAGGCATGCGCTTCTATCCTGGTTTGCATATTCGGAGGGAGGAAACCAATTGAACATTTCGGAGGGAGGAAACCAACTGAACATTTCGGAGGGAGGAAACCAATTCAATATGTTGGGAGATTTGAAGCCCTTGAAGAATTCACTCTCCTACACGGGTGGATACCCGTTTCTTTTCCGTGAGAATCTGCTTCAGCTCCTGCCAGTCAGGCTGGCCCTTCCGGCGCTGGTGCACCATTTCGGCGTCCCGCAAACGCCCGCGAAGGACAGCGAGAGGCGCGCGGCACCTGGGTCTGCCGTAGGTGCAGGGGAATCCCCAAAACGGATGTCCTGGTGGGTTTCCCCTGTAAAGCTGACATAGGGGTACCCCTTGCAAAAAACCACACAGAAACATGTACGTGTATATGTTTATGGATATAGATATATAGATATACATATGTTGTGTTCATTGTACCGGTGACTGAAAGCCAAGCAGCTTTGCGGGTGTGATTGTGATTGAAGACGTATTGCATGTTAGACTGACACAATATCCTTATCATTGTGCAGCCAATCGATCGTTTAAACCCCTCAGTGAGCTTGCAACAAGGGGTTCTTGTTTAGTTATGAAATGATAACAAGTCCACTGTTCAAAAGTCATCAATGTGTCCGGCTCCAACTGTCCGGAGTCCAACTCGCTTGTCCTTCGTGTTTTGGTCGGGTCCGACCACTTGACCAAGCTCATTCCCTCTTACGGCCGCTAGTGCTTGTGCTTCAAGTGCAGACCATCCTCTTGAAAACTGGGGGAGCATTGACCATGACGCTTCTGCAGTTTTGACCAGCACAATGAGGTGTTGGCAGGTTGTGGTATCCAAGTTTCTGTATCATTGAAATAATTGTCGCCGCCTAGCGTCCAAGAATCGATGGTCTTCAAAGATATGTGCAAGTTTGAGGTTTTCCTTGTTAGAAGATGAGTATTTGTGCGTCCAAAAATGGGACGCCCGAAGACGTGGTTTTCCTGTTGGTGGTTTCCCTTTGAACCAGAGCACAAAGGGTACCGACTCCAAAAACACGCACAGAGATGGCCGAAAGGGGGCCCTTTCGCTCATCAGTTTTTGTTGTTTGGCTTCATCGCTGAATGTTGATTTGCCATTTGCGGCACATGGAAAACAGGGGGGAAGGCTACACGTCCAGTCACTAACCCAGAAGGTCCAAGCGCTTCCTACTGGCATTTCAAGGTGGCCCTCTGTTTCATAGGACACTTTTTGGGGGTTGGTACCCCTCTTGAGGGTCATTTTGAAGGGAAATCAATGGGTTTTGGGTGACCAATCGGAGGGCGCATTGGAAGGGCCATTGCAAGGACCCTCGAATTGGTTGGGAATGAACCTAGGGGTCCCCTGAAATCTGAAGGAAGTTGCCCAAAAACGTCCTAAATGATGACCCCGGGAATGGAGAAAGGCCCGAAACCCGGCACCACTGTGGAAAGGAAAGGCTTGGGAAGGTGTTTATTTCGGACCCCAAAGTGGGATAGAAAGCAGGAGTCATTCCCTGAGAACCAGCAAGTTGTTGCGATGGATTGCTTCAGGATCTCAACCCCTTTTTCACGTCGCACGGCCAGGTAGAAAGTAGCCCGAAACACCACGAAGTAATGTCAGGAGCCACAAGCACTTCGGATATGAAGGAACCCGCAGTGCTCATATATGTGCTGAATTCTCAAGGAACCCTCTGGGGTATCCTCTGGGGTAGGTTGATATTTGTTTGTTTTTTTCAATCAAATTCCCATCTGCCCCTCCACCTAGTTCACAGGTGCCACAGACATATCGCCCGTGCAGCACCTTTTTACGGGGTCTGTCGGCTGCGTTCTCGGAGGTACTTCGCGCAGATGGGCCCTTCGCCGTGGAAGTTGCTACCCAACAGCCTTTCAGCAGAAGTTCAGGGGTCGGTGCTTGCACCCGCGGGGAGGTGGCAGGCGTTTGGGGCGCGCGATTTTTCTTTTAGAGCCCTGAAAAACCGATTCAGAGGGATGCGTTTAGGCAAACACTCGATGCGGGTTTGACTTTAGGGAAGGGTCGGGTGGATGATTTGTTTTACAAAGGGGAGGTTGTTCGACCAAAAGGGCGCGAAACGGACGCTGGGTGCAAGTTGTCTTTGGCACCGAAGAAGGGAGTGAGTGGTGATTGCCGAGTGAATCAGCAGACTTCGATGGTTGCCATGCACATGGGTTCACTCAGGGCAGGGCCAACCGAGAGGCGAGCTTTTGCAAATGTCGCAAGGACCACAAGCTGAGATTGGTTCGGCTGTCGGGCAGAAGCCAGCTTTGGACCTAGGTCCCAGCTGCAAATTCTCCGCGACTCGAAGATTCAGTTCACTCACTTGCCCAAAGCACCAGGTAGCAAGTACTTGACGGTGTAGTTGTTGCTCGCGCTGTAGTGCATGTAGTGCACTTTCGGGTTATCTTGACACATACTCTTCTGCCCCAGTCCCAAGCCAGGTGGCTCTGTGTAACCATGATCCTTGCCCTCTTCATTCCCCAACAGAACCCCCTTGGCCACTGAATGTAATTTCGAGTGCGGACCTGGAGGGTGGATACCCTTCACAAGCTTCTGCGTTGATACACTTGCCGAAATTGGCTGTTTCCTCCTATGTGGTTTTTTTCCCCTTGAAAGGACAGCATTTCTTTTCTGGAGAAGAAGCCCCAAGGGGGGGGGGATGACTCGAACCGAGAGCGCGAGTGAACGATGTGTTTAATGATTGCGGAGCAGCCTGGGGCCAGCGAGCCGTGCAACTCAGTCAAACAGCAAGTCAGGTCAACGGTCAGGGCGTTTGTGTCAAGAGATAAATAGGCTATGAATGGCGATAGGGAACCACCTCCAAAGTGGTTGGTGGACATGAATCCCAACCGATTTATAAATGATCTCCGTTCCATGTTCATGAACCTCTGGCCAAGCCGGAGGTCTCTCACATATACACATATGTATATACATATATATATATATACACGCATACAATGTATGCGTATTTGTGTCTGATTCCATGGCCTTCGGGTTGTATGGAGGAAACCTGGGTGTTGGTGGCCTTGTGATGGGGACAACTCCTTCCAAATTTGGTGTTTTCTGGTTTTTCCTCCTTGGGTTTGGCGGCGTTTCGGCTTTCCTATCATCCAAGGATCCCCACTCCCTGAACACATGAAACTGGGGGAGGGGGGGGTGGCCCCTGGAATTCCGTGGATGGTTCCAAGTTCCAATTTTTTTGGGACTAGATCCGTGGAATTGGGGAACCCACCCCCCCCCCCACCCCCCTCTACGTCCATAGGTCCCCCAGCTAGGTGCCCTTCTCTCCCCTTTTCTTGGTTGGGAGGGTTTCTTTACTAAAATAGACGAAACGGAAAAAAATCGGGTACCAACTTATTCTAAGCTCTCTAGTTCACTTCCGGTAGAATCTAACTTTTCCGGGACCCCTGACACCCACATTTTGCCACGCGAGGCTCTGATGCCACAGCCTCAGAGCGCTGCTTTTGAGCGACAGCTCATCCGACATGGGGGGTGGGGGGGGGTCCCCAATTCCATGTGGCAGTGGCTAAATAAAATGTACCCAAAATGGCCCCTAGGTAAATGGAGACAAAACCAAGACCTGCGTAACCCTTCCTCTTGAATTTTGAGCCATACCCAGGTAGAAAAGGGAACATGGAACCAGAAATGAAGTTCCAAGGGTCACCCCCCATTTTGGCCATGGGTAACCTTGCCCATGTGGGAAATGTCATTTGTTTGGTGGCTTTCGACAATGGTAATCCCATGTTAAGCACCTTTTGATTGGCCCCCATTTCAAGGTTCAGGTCTCTTTGGGTGTGCTCTCAGCATTTGCCTGCTATGATGTGAGTTCACATGTCTATGCCATTGTTGCTTTGGTATACGTTGGGACGTGTTGACCTCGTTTCTTGGTATGTGTTGGATGTGTTGACCCTTTTGGACATCCGGCAAATTCGCGTTTCAGCACCCCACTGCTTCAAGGGCAGGCGCTGAGTCCCTCTAGGGGAAGGCGCTTGAGCGCAGCACCCAACTACAACCTCAAGGTTTCGGATTTAGTCCAAGTACTCTGGACATCCTCAACTCAATCTGAAGGTTCAGCAAGTCGGCCATTTTAACTCATTGCCCATGTTCTGGCGCTGCAAATGAGTGTCTTGAAATGATGAATCAATTATCGTGTAAGCGTGCGAAATGGGAACCATTGCCAACCACTTGGAAGACGTCGAGTTGCCACCCAAAATGCGGCATCGAGCTTCTCGACTTGAGGCGTGTTAATTCTGTGTGTGTCGTTTTTTAGGGGGAACCCTGTTTTGGTTGGTTTTAAAAGGAAACCAAGATAACAACCACCATTTTGGGGGCCCCTATGTCAAGACACACCCTTCTGAAACAAAGCCACCGCGAGATTTGTTTACCAAAGCCTTGTAAATGGCTGGGAGATCCTTTCGGAGCCACTTTGGGCGAAATTCGAAGACGTTGGCCATCCCGAAGAAAATGGATTATTTACCACCCATGATAGAACCTATTTTGGTCGCTGGGGATAACCGAGTTTTTGACCCATGGCCATTATAGAGCCTAAGCTGCGCAAAATAAAGCTCGCTGGGATGTGGGCCCTATCTTGCTTGCCCATGGCCGACCTTCCGCTTGGTTTCCCTGATTTGGTCCATAGTCAAGGTTCCGAAAGGTTAAATCTCGAAGATTAATCTCCAAGGTTAACCCGCAAGGTTAACCCTCAAGGTTACCACGCCCTTTGGGCAAGTGAGTTTGTCCTGAGTCAACATTGGACTTTACTTTAGTGCCTGGTTTCGACTTGAGACTCTGTAGATGGCTTTGGTCACGACCTGTTATGTGTTTGTTTGAAGCTCTACGCCCTTGCTAGGTTTTAAGGAAAACCAAAAGGAAGCACCAAAGCCACGTTTTTGGTCTTCATATGTTTGACACACATCCATGTAAGAAACTGGGGTAGACTTAGGATACATTTTACATTTTACCAGTGACTCCATGTGAAGCAAACAATAAATGTACATTCTATAGCTGGGCCTAACTCTAATCATGGAGAGTCTATTGTTACAGGGTTGGCTGTTCGTGTTTGGTTTGTGGGGTCGTTGACCTCAATGGCCCGAACGCGGAAAGGGCTCAGTTTGGTCACCTGTTCAGGTGGGTATGTGTCAAGGTAGGGGAGCTTCAAACATGGCTTCGGGGTTCCTTTTGGCCAGGGAAACAAAGGTGAAACGAGTACCTGCAAGCCAACCCAAGTTGGGAAGCCAAGTTTGGGGGCGAGACATCTCATTGTTCCAGTTTTGGGAGTGTTTCAAAATCCCCTAGGTCCCCCAGTAGTGCGCTTTTACCCTTTTTTGGGGGAGAGTTCCCTTACTAAAATAGACTACCGAAAAAAAAATAAGAAAAAAAATAAAATAAATGAAAGGTAAAACAATCAATGGATACCCTTATTCTAACCTCTCTACTGGAGGACCTAGTCCCGGGTAGGAGCCAAACATGGAGGTTCAGAGCCCAGTAGCGTTCGGATCGGCCGCATCGATCAGGCCCAGCTAACGACGGGGCCCGTCTTCCGCTTGTGAATCCGGGTGACGCTCAGCGGGATGTGACGATCTGGCGAATCAACGGCCCGTGTTTCGGAGGTCATAAGTATAGCGACATATGGCTGCTGATCTTGCTGGTTCTCAGCAGGGAATGAGTGGAACCGACCCCGAAATACACCATCCCCGCTCGGTTTATTCCCCAAAACCCAGAAGGTGGTCACTCCCTGCCTGTGGCAACAGCCTTGAAAAGTTGGAAGCAGGGAAGGCGGAGGGTGGGGCTATTAGCTGTAGATTTGTTCCTTGCCACCCGCAGAACAGCCAAGAAGCCCCGTATTTTGTTGGAAACAACGGCTCCGTATTTTTGTTGCCACTACGGACTATGGCACCATGCAAGCACGTGAGCGGATTAGTGCACGCCTCAGGTCAATGAAATGATGACAGGGACCAACCAAACATGATCTTCCCAAAAAAAGGCAAATGTCAAAGGGATTCAAAATTTAGGGTCGGGTCAAATAGTCACCTTGACCAGCTGATGGATTCGCTTGTAAAGCAGGTGGTTTTTGCCGATGAATCCTCAAAGGAACCCTAGATTTATCAAGTCAAGGCAGGGAAAGATTTGAGTATCAACATGGCTGGAGATGGTTGCCAATGGTTGCCATGGTCTCCAATATCTCATGGACAAAGATGAACTCATTGGGGGTTGGCTTCGCTGGCAAGAAATGCATCTGTGAAGCGTGCAGACATGAGAGTTCACCCCGGTCCCAAGCTCCCAATGTCCAAGGTCTTGGGAAAATCCAAGGTCCATCCGCCATCTTCAGGGTTCCCTAGATCTCCCTCGGTTCTACACATCGCGAAAGGAAGGTGTAGCAGGCTTCTATCAAATGCATATAAGTATTTGAATAAAAGCCATATTAACATGTGTATAAATGAATTAAATCAAGGAAATATTATCCAGTGATATATATATATATGATAAATCAATTAAATAATATGTTGATAATAATATCTTGAGGGCCCCCCTCAAAGAAGGCAACCAGCCTCCGCGCCTTCGGAAATGCCACGCATGCAGCAAGTAACAGGGCTCCTTGAAAGATACATGTTGCAACCATTTGAAACATGGCTTTTTCCACCAAAATAAAGGGAAACCACCATCTACAAGTTGCAATGTTCAGGTGTATAATGTAAGGATCGGCTGCCTCCCAAGACTTCGAAACATGGCTCGGTCCTTTCTTTTTGTCACCCGTTTTTGGTCAATAATGTGAAGGGAAGCAGAAAGGAAACCAGGGTCCACTAAACGAAACACTCCATATGAGCTCCAGTCACGTGAATCACGTTTGCGACTGCTGTCAGCCGCCAGACATGTCACAGACCTTGGCGAGAGGATTTGTCCGGACGGCGAAGGGAACGTGAAACAAGAGAACACCTCAACAAAAAAATACGAGGACCTTTGACTGCAGTTTATTTGCTTCTCTTGAGCATATTATCCATTCTGATTTAGTAAACTTTCACAGCCTAAAATCCGGGTCCCCAGTGATAAATGGGTCACATGGGTGTGGCTGAAACTGTAGCATCTCTACTCTTGCCGGTGCTCCTATAGTAGCCATGAGACCATTTTCTCTTTGGAAACCATTTGTGTTGTTCCTTGTTAGAGAAAGAGAGCGTGTGCCACAGCAAAACCCACCCCGGAATTCAGAGGGACGAACCATGTTGACATGCTAAGCATGAGCAGGCAACTATGACCTTACACGGATCTTGCTTTTTCGCGTATCATTCTGTTCTTGCATTTGTTAGCTTGATTGTACTAGCTCGTGTGCGCGTTTACGGGCACCTTGCAAGTCGCCGAAGGTAGGGCGCTTTCAGGTCAAAGGACCAGGTCCTGAAAGTGGCCCACGGTGTCGCTGTTGGTTTCCCTGCACCCAAGAAGCCCCTCAAAAGACAGACTGGATCCAGATTCTAAAAACTCATGGGAAATGGGTGCCGATTTGGCCCAAGGAAAACGCGGAACTGCCCCAGTCGGGTGCATAAGAGTCTCGGGTGACGAAAGGGCTGCTTGGGGAAAAAATATGTCCAAGATTTACTTTCAAGGTGTGAAGAATTAGGACAACCGGGAACAAGAACCAGTTGGCTTGAGCTTTCGGAATGCTGTTACTGTGGGAACACAATCGTTTCCCTACCAAGTGAACAAGGAGATCATCCATTTCGGAGCCTTGACGCCGCGCGGAACGTTTTGTGCTGGCACCGTAGATGGACATTGCAACCGCGGCTTGTCTACCCACCGACCTACGTCTTCTGGTGGGCAGGATCGGCGCGCGGCACCGATTTCCCCTGACCTGAGCCCGGCCAGCGCGAGATATTGCAGCTTTGGGGTGATAAACGTCACCGTTTGGTGGCCAACTGAACGTGAGATTTGGCTGTCAAACCAATGGGGATCCCATTTTGTGGGATTGGTGAATTCACCACCCATTTTAGGCTTCCTATTTTAGTGGTTGTTCACTGGGGGATACCCGACTTGGATTTTGACCCGTGGCCATTTCAGTTTGTTTTTTTGTCTTTTTCTTTTTTCTGGGGGAATATAATGTTAACCCCGGATTAATCAACCCGTGGTTGATTAAAACGGGGGTGTCCCCTTTTAGTGGGGATTCAGACCACTTTTGGAGGGAACACCGTCCCCCCAATAGTGGGACGGGTTCTACTTAGATCCTGGGTCAACATTACGGAAGCCTGGGATTGACCTGAGGCTTTGGTGTGCGCCCTAGAGACTTGGGATGGGATAAGAACTCCTAGTGACTGGCATCAAGAAAGGCCCGCTTGGGCCACGCAGAAGTCCGGAGTGTTGGCTGGTCAAAATTTGGTGGGTCAAAGCCCCGTACTTCTAGCCAATCCAACCACTAAACTATAGGTTCTAAAATGGGTGGTGAATTCACCTATCCCAAAATGGCACCATTGGTTTTGAACCATGGCCATTTAGATGCTTTTGCTTTTTGCAGGCTCAAGACACCTTGAAATTAATCCATGCGGAGGGCCGGCTTCCCCAGTGTTGAAAGCCTTGGGAGCATCCCCAGCCCTAGAGGAGTTGACTGGAGTGCTTTCAGCAGGTCGCAAGCCATCACCGCCGCGAAGGGCTCTTGGGTCTGATCCCATCGCATGGTTGACTCCACCAAACTGGTCATTTCCTTAGAAAACCTGGGGATTGATCTCCATCCAACTCGGAGCCGAGGCGCCCGCAACAGAACAAAAGTCGGGTACCGACTTATTCTAAGCTCTCAAATCTGGAGGACCTGGCAAGTGGTCCAGGTACCCCATTTGGACATCTCGAAGCCAGCCAACCGGGCAGGGAGGCCGCCTGCGTCCCATGCAGAAAATCAGATTGCATGGCTCTTGAGTGGGGAGAGGCGTGTTTTAACGCCTTCGATTTCTGACCCAGTTCCCTACCGGGGGATGCAATGAGGTTTGCTCCGGGTAGCTTGGACTTTGAACAGATTGGATACCCTTAAAGGTAAAGCCAGCCATGTTCAGGGTGGTTTTTAAGCGGAGGTTCCCTGGGTTGCAGTTTGTATAGGGAATGGACTCACTGAGTGACTTCGGCAGTTTTCTAGCCTGGCATTCGGAGCAATCCAGTTCGAATCGGGATTCCGCGAGAATTTGAGGACTCGAGTTGTAGCACTGCCCTGTTTTAGGTGGCGTCGCATGGAACTCGCCACGCAAGAAGCTGAGAGCTTGCACTTCGAAGACAGCCTAACAACGGGGGTTGCATGAACCTCGAACCTGAGTTTACCTTAAACTTTTGTGCTTGAGCCCTTGCCGGTGCCTGATACCACAAAGCGACACGTCCTGTTAGTGCGATTTCCAACCTCACACCCGTTTTTGGTGTCAGCGTGTGGTGGTTTGACAGTAATACCTGCCTAGCCTAGACATGTTTTAGGGGGTTGCATTTTGAAATTCATTTCACCGAGGATCGATCAGGGTACATGAGTCAGCGGAGCCGATCGGGAAATTTGGAGCAGTTTTTTTGGGGGCCATCTCATAAGGGCAATCTGAGGACGTTTGTTTCCCCAACATCTAGTTTGAGGGTTCGAGAGAGTCGAGGAGGGTTCCAGAGGGTTCCGGCGATGCAGGGTCCTATATGCCTAAGAGCTCATCTTTTACGGGGTCAAACGAGCGAAGCCCCTATGATATCTCTTTTTCAGGTGAGCTGCGTCCAACGCCTCCGTGTACATGTGGCTGTGGCCCAAAAAACCCGTACCAAAATGGGTTGCCCTGCTAAATCAAAACATGGGTACCAAAACCTGCGGTTTGCCCCTCCCCAGGAGCCCAAGACCTCAAATAACGAGGCCTTTGGGGGGTCTAAGGCCCTTAAATTTAGGGTCTTGGGCTCCTGGGGCCTCCTGTTTAATTTTGAGCCACACCCATGTTTAGTAAGAGTCGTGTCATATCGACCTGTGCGTAAGCCAAATCTCCAAGCTTGTAGCTTAAGCAAAACCTCATGTGTCGCGTAAGGGAAAACTCCCCGCGCGTAAGGTGGCGTACGCTAGTGGCGGAAGTAAAATGATACGACATAGCAAATCAAGACACGTTTAGGACATGGCTCAGGTGTTGTAGTTGCCCTAAGAATCTACCACAAAAGGCCACTTTTTGATGTCCACCCTTCCAGTGGAGATCCAAGCTTCACCAACGGAGGGTCTTGTTTGATGCTTTGAGCCAGACACATCTTGCCCTAAGCTCCGTTGGAGCTTCTTGTGTGGCATGCGTTTCTCTGCCCACCGGCGGATTTTTTCTTCTCATCGCTTGGAGGTTGACAGGTACGGCCAAGTCGCAGCTTCGATGCCGGGCAAAAGCGACGCTCCATCGCTTGACCTCGGCCTCGCAGCTGGCCGGGCGTGAGCCTCCAAAAGGCGATGGAAATCCCAATCCGCCGCCCTTCGGCATCGGACCGATGCCACATCCAGCGGCTTTTGGGGACCAAGATCTGTCTGTTTTGCCGTCTTTTACCGTCTTTTACTTTAGTAGTACCCCCTAGATCTTGCAGGAATGATGTGACTTGGGATTCGCTTTGTTTAGGGTTTTGAGGTTTTAGGTTTCGGGCTTTTAGGGTCTAGGAGCTCGGCAGACACAATTGTCGTGAGCAGGGGGGTGAGCGTTTGCAGCCCAAAGCATTGGCCCTGCGCAGGAATTTGTGTGTTTTCGCCAATCCTTCCAGAGTGGCGCTGAGGCAGATCGCATAGTATATATATATATACATATATTTGTATATACATATTATATATATGCATATGAAGCCACAATATAGAGGGTGTGTACCACGTTGTTCCCTGGGTCCCGCTGGTTTGTGGGTAGTTGAAACCATCTGATAGTGGCACTTGCACGTCGCAAGTCGCACGAGCGAAAGAGGAAGCCACCCGACGCTTGCAGATGGCAGGCAAGGGTTCAGTGGCGGTTTTCTTCGAGATTTGTCCCGCACTTTTAAACACCTACTTGTTCATATCTCAGGGCAGCAGTTCATTGTGCATTGCTCCAAATATATCGTGGGCATGTTTCAGTTTGAGATCATCGTGCTTCTGAATTCGGTTTCTGGGATGTGTGTTTAATACATGGTGCTGCATTTGCTTACCCTTTTTCATGGGCTGGAAAGAAGATTTTGGAGCAAGCAGTGCTTTAAGCATGTATCTTCCTAGCTGATGGCAACCTTGCCTTGGAACACAACGACCTTAGCCACGAGGAAGGATCTGTCAGGTCAGGTTGTGGAAAGGTTACAAATCGGTTACAAGTCAATGCAGAGAGGGCAGCTTCTCTCCCTCCGGGGCAGAACATGAAACCTGGAGAGCACAGGCGGCAACAGGGCTGGACATTTGTTACCCTTTGGCGTGCCTCTGTGTGGAATGTCTTCCATTTTTGCTGGGCTTGAGAAATGCAAGCCTGCTGTTTTGTGGGGTGTCCATGTTTTGCGGGTTCGGGCGACCAGATGTGTTTGCCTGGTGGTTTATTCCATGGCCTGGGAGAAAAAGCATGGTGGCACTCGAGGTTTGAATGGACGCGAAGGCCTCCGTTGGAAGCTTCGGGATCCTAAGGCGGGCCATTGTGCTTGATTGCTTTTGGGCTGGTGATATTTTCTGGGGTGGTTGCTGCTAAAAGTTGGCGTGGTAGCCGAATTCGCCACTTAGCGTGGTTACCGGACTGTCTCTTGGGTTGGAGCCCACAGACTTTATATATCTTTGGGAAATCGAGGGTTCCATTGAACCCACAAAAGCTAAACTTTTTGCAGAGGGGTCAACGCAATCAAGTTTACAAAGACTTCAAGAACCGTGAAGAAGCTATCCAGATCCTATGCCATCTCGCCACTGCATGCTCGTCGTTTTCGCGCCTGTGAAAGAAAGGCCGCCGGCCTTTCTTGCCCGCAAGGTTTTCAATTTGCGATCTTACGCGCATACAAGAACGTAAGGAGCAGCGAAGTAGGCCAGACATGCCAGATCATTGCCCCCCAAGTTTGTTTCGATGGAATCAAACAGGTATGAGTCCAAATTAAACCACCAGACCGCAGGTTTTAACAGGGCTCCATTTCGGGGTTACGGTCACCCTAGTTTTGACCCACACCCAAGTGACGAATCGTGCCTTCAGAGGGTCGCTCTGCCTATCGCTGCGTCTCACCTGTCTTGTCTCGGCTCCGAACCCGCTAGGGACCTTCCGCGAAGACTCCTCTGGAAGGATCAACGAATCTATAGAGCGCTCGGGTTGTTTGATGGGGGTGGGGGCCTCTTTGTTTTTGAAGGAATCCGTGTCGATTTGAGTAGGCTTAGAGTTTGCAGGTTCTACTGAGGCCGCAGCTTCAAATGGCATAGGAGTTTAGTTACTGATCTCACTCATGAAAGTTCCTTTCCTGGAAGTCGATGCCTCTGGAAAAACGACCACAACAATTGAAACTCTTGAAACAAATGTCTGTTCGCCTACCATCAAAAAGCTGACTTTTGGGAGGTCAACCCTTTTGTGGGGGAGGGCTCCCCTATTAAAATAGACTACAGAAAAAAGGAGACCCTTATTCTAACCTCTCTACTGGAGGATGGATCAACGAACTTAACCGCAGAATACACCAAACCAGTCAAATATCAGGTCTCAAAATCAAAATGGGTTGGAACCTCCAAACGGGTAGGTGCGTTGCCTTTTGGTTCCCTTTAAAACATACTCTGAAATCACGAGACTCCCATAGAGATTTGCGGTTCCGGAGCTGACTGGTGGGATTCGGGATTCGGGTTCCGCATGAGTTCCGCGTGGCTCCGCTTGAAGCCTACCCCGGTGCGAGCACGGCGCCAAGAAGCCCGTTGACCTTGCCATTTGGGGGAATGTGTCGAAGTGATCTGAACCTAAAGTTCTAGGGATTGATGTCCCATTCTTTTCAACCATCGTGATTTTCAAAAACCGGCTGTTTCCCCTGGGTTTATTGTGGTATTTTAGAAAGCAGGATCCCTGGAAAGAATGGGGAAGGTACCCCTGGAAAAGTGTGGGTTTGCTTTTCGGTTCAAACCCGCTCAAGAAGGGTTTGTCTCGATGACAAACCCATGTAGGAAACTCGGGATCTCGATGACAAACCGGCTATAAGCGGGTCTCCTCAGAACACACTTTTTTTTTGGTGTCAAAATAGAGGTGCCGTTGTGTTCTAAGGTTAAGACTGACTTTGGCAGGTGTTCCTTGGAAATGACCAAATAATTACTTAGCAAACAATTGCAACAAAGTCAGCAACTTGAGATTTCACTGGAACTATATTGTTTGCAAATGTGTTCGCCAGGCGCTGGCCAAGATTAGCAAAAATTAGTAAACATTAGCAAGCATTAGCAACAATTAGCAAAACATAGCAACGAATAGCAACAAATTGCAAACGCGCTGGCCGGTGCTAAGCGAAAAGATTGACCGTGCAGATTGAAAATGCTTATCAGCAGGTTTGAGAGACACAAGTGCAATTTCAAAACGCAAAGCAGCAAGCCCTGTCCCAACAAACACAATTTGAGAATGCAATTCTCAATGCTATCCGCTACAAACAACATATTTGATGGGCGCTCAAGAGTTACCTGACCCGTCAGTCTTAATTCTAAGGCTTGCCCACTGCCTGAGAAAGTGTTGGTGTCATCGACTTTGGTGACATGTCTTAACCTAGGACAAACCTGAAAAGGTTGCCCTTTGTGTGGCTGAAGAGGATGACTACGCGATGGAGGAATGGTAGAATCTACTTTCTCGCGACCGCGCCACTTCTGCGCGAACCAGAAACCACCATGTTGGGGTTATGTTCAGGCAGTGCAAGAACCATTTGTGATGCTTTGCCAGAAAGACGGCACTATGTTGGGAGGGGCAAGGTTCAGGTCCAGAATTCCTCTAGGTGTCTTAATTGCTCAACTAAACGTGTGTGTGTGTGTGTGTGTGTCTGCCTGTGTCTGCGTGCGTGCGTTGTCTGCGTTTGTTTGTACGTTTGTGTTTGCGTGTGTGCGTGTGTGTGTGTGTGTGTGTGCGAATTAGTTTTCCAGCATATAAGGGCCGGGTTTCGCTCCTGGCCTTTGCCTCCTGGCCTTTTGGCACTTTGTTGAACCAGGTGACAACCACGGCGAAACCGCCAACCAACTGCAGTTCTCTGATATCACGTACATACCTATATATCATATATATATATACGTATATGTATTATATACATATTATGTGCATCTTTGATCTCACGAGATATTGCAACCTTTGAGGCTTCCTTGGAGTTGTCCTTTGAGCTTTGAGCCGGCGAGATTGGGATGGATGGGCCTCGGAGACCCAGCACATTTAGCCCAGAAACACTCAGGCTGGCAGGTCTTTTGCAACTATGTATGAGTTTATATACTTATGTGAATTATGAGTATGAGTATACATTTGCATCATATATGTGCAATTAGTTTTTCAATTATGTATATTTGAATATATGTAATTCATGAGCCATACCTATTTGTATGTGTTTTGAGTAGGCTTATTATGCCACACGGGCATTTTAAACTCATGCTGGGCATTGTAGATTGAGTGGAGCAGCTGACAAACACGGACCAGAAAACAGGGGTCCCACCCACTCTGTGTCAGTACCTGCTTGTCTCACGCAATACATAGTTGGGTGTAGATCATGCAAGAGACTCGGGGGTCCCAACCAATAGCAGTAATTTTGCCTCAGGCTCAATGTTGCGCTGCGCTGCACGGTTGCTCCGGAATTCTGCGGCAATTCCTCAGGCAGCCAATTTTTGAATAATTGAATACATGCTCGTAGAACGAAAAGACCACCGGGCAAATCTGGGCCGAGAATTCATTTCGGAACACAAGTGATGACTTCAGTTGCACACAAGTTAGATCCAGCGGCAAACTAGGTCTGCCAATGTCGGAATGTAGCAATGTAGACCTTTCCCTATTTTGACCCTCATAGCTGTGGTTGTTCAGTGGCACCCTTTGGCCTTGATCCCCGCTCAAAAAATGTTAAGCCCAGAACAGGGTTTGGGATGAAGGGCACTTGGCACAGTTCGTTCAACTGCAGTCCCAGGTCTTTTTTTTCTCACCGCTGGCTCTCGGCCTATCCTGGGCCACTCGGTTTCCTGCGAGTGAATTCTCAAGTCTCACTAGCCAATCATGTCTGGAAACACCGGCAACGTCAGGCTGTGGGAAAAACTGCACGACTCGATTCTGAAAGAGGTAGCCGCAACTCTGGGCGCAACTTCCCCAACCGTCGAGCCTCAACTGGGCGTGTTTTTCTTTTTGAGGGTACCCTCTTCAGGTTGGTTTGAAGGGAAGCAAACCAAAAAACCACCATGTTCCTCCCGTAGTTTGACGCGCGGGTGCGTAACATCGTCAAACCAAGCATGGAAGTGCGCTCGCATCTCCGAGAGGAACTGCTTTGGAACATGCATTGATTTGTTTTTTTTGTGCGGGCAAACGGTTGGTGGGCGGGGGGCGGGGAGAGTGCAAAGCAAGCAAGGGCCCCATGACACAGGGATCCTTCTGCACATGATGGGTTCTAAACAGACTGGGCTTTTGGATATGCAAGTTTGCAGACTGGTTCGCTTGTCTAGGTTTTGCAGTAGTGCCCTTCTTTACCCTTTCTTTTTTGGGGGAGGGTTCCCCTACTAAAACAGACTACAGGAAAAAGTTGGCACCCTTGTTCTAACCTCTCTACTGGAGGACCTAGCTGTTTTCATGCTGTCTTGGAGCGCCCTCTTTCGACGAGCGTGCAGCTTCCAGCTCTGTGGATATTCTTGCGCGGTTGGACGCGCTCCAGTGACTGCGGCGTCAAGGTGCCGAACCATGCGACGACGCATAGGTCTTTGGTCGTTAAAAACAGAACGCCATTTCAGGAGTCCTTATGTTTCCTCTTCTGTGTGGCGTACAGAGAACTATGACATGTTAATTTTGATAGGGCGCGTGCTGTGCAATGCCCTTTTGCATCGATGTCCGGCGGATTCCCCAATCCAACCACCGAATTCTGATGTTTCAAGGGTCCCCAATGAAGATTCTCCCTTACCACCAAAATGGGGTCAATGTTGAAGTCGTTGAATATCCAAGGATATGGTTCCAATCCCTCGCAAAGGGATTGGTGTTGCAAACTTGCAACATCTTGCAACTCTCACTTCCTGAGTTCCTGAACTTGCAAAACATTTTGGGGTTGGACCATTCTGGTGGTAAACAAAAAGTTCCGACGTTTTTCGGCCAATCCACTCGATCGGAAGTGAGTAGTTGATACTGTGGGTGGACGAAAGCCCTCACTGCAAATAATGGGATAAGTCACCTACCAACTGATGCAGGATTTGGTCCATCCACAGTGGCTTCTTTCTTCCTGATTCCGATCTCTTCAGGTGTGAACAGAAAGCGACCAGTTGGAGGTGGCCTGAGTTCGGGCACATCCGCCAATAGCTAATGATCGCTCCTTAGGCCTTCTGGAATTTCATGGCTCCATCGAATCTGGTCAGAGGGGAAAACAACTCTGCAGAAGGTTGTACCCTGGAAACCAGCATGTGGCTATGATTTTGAGTAGGGAGCCATCTCAAAGTGCTTGGGCGTGAATCCCCACCTCAAGCATAAATGATATCCATCAAAGGGTGCTACTTAAAAATCATGCCCCAAGTGCACAGACCCCCTGTCCAAAACCAGAATCGTTTGCCAGAAGGGATCTCACGGCCGCATTTGGATATAGATTTGTTGCCCAGAAATTGGGGTTCGGCAACGGGGTGATGGGGCTTGTGACGACACGCCGCAGTCACAGAGCCTGTTGTCCGCCGCCTTCGAACTGCATTGCGCACAGAGCACCGCCGCGATCCGGGGGGGCACGGACACGGAAGTCGATTTAGAATTCGGCGCTGGATGTGGAGAGTTACGTGCCAAAATTGGGGACCCTAAAATTGGGGGTGGGGGGGGTTCCTTTGGTTTCGCTTTTTCCCACCAAATTTCACTCGCATGCCAGAAAACGGGTGCGACAGTTTGCCCTCCATTGGCAACCACAAGGCATGTAAAACAAAAAAGTTTGGACAAGAACATGTTTGAAGAACTCCCTACAACCCATGCCCAACCATGAAACTCTTTTGCGACGTAGGGTCGGGTTTTTTCTTAAGCATCCCGAAGCAGGATGCTTGGGGTGTATCTCAATCTTGGGGACCCCCGAAACGGGGACATATAGAATCACTTTTGAGTTTGGCATGCTTTTTGGGCGATGGAGCAAAAAGGTCCAACTTTGAAGAGAACACTAAAAGCGCAAAAATCACAGAAGAGTAAGGGTCACAACCACAGAAAAGCACCGCGCAGCAGTGGGCCTGTGGGCAAATTGAAGAAACTTCTGTCATGAGCCCGGCTCCCCGATGTTTTTTGGGCCCAACAGCCAGGTCTTGAGAACCCAACCACCAATTCCCGGGGTGAATGGAGGGGTCGGGTCTTCCATTGAAAGCCGAAGCCGATCGGAGCCTCTGGGAACATGCGAGCTTGTTTACCTCTCATGTTGTTGGGGCCACGCACCGCGTGGGTCGGAAGGTCGGGAGCCGCCCATTTTTATTGGGGAGGTTTTGCAGGCTTCTCGCCATAAACGACTACCTTGGGAGCTTGACGTCATGAGCTCTCCGGTAGGGCGTGGAACCCAATAGACTGAGCTGTTGTCTCTGGAAGAATGGCTTCTGGTATATTATGTTTGCTGGTTCCAGGTCAAATCTGCAAGGAAATGTCATCCCACGTTGCAGAATGGAACTCAGGACCCACTGTCAGATTCCACGGCAACGTGGGAGAGTAGTCGCACAGTCTGCTGAACATGGAACCCTGAAGGCAAATTGAGGGGTATCAATAGGACATGTTGCAATTTGTACCTCAAGAAGCACATTCTGACTCTTTTGGGAGAGGACCCCCATTTTAGCTCCCCCCAATTAGCTCCCCTTCTTGTTGCTTTTCGCTTTTTTGAGGTCCCTTTGTTTTCCACTAACCAGGCAAGAAGATAAATTGTTTGCTGGGGTCCTAATTCCAGCCTAAGGCCGGTAGGCCTATCTAAAGTGAGTGTCCTTTGGGGGTGATGTTTCTTTGGTGCATTTTGCCAAGGGATGGTAGGACTTTAACTTTTTGTCAACTAATGGGTTTTCCATTAAACCACTAAAAATAAAAGTTTTGGCAAGCCCTTTTGCTTGGTTCCATGTTCAGCGAACCACGGCGGGTGGCGCAGACAGATCCCGCGACAACCGTGCCAAGAGTTCACTCGAGGGAAATGTCGCAGCGCATCCTGGGGAGTCTGAGCTTGAAGGATACCAGCCTTCCATTTGCTGAAAGGAATATGTGTTTTTTTTTTTTAATCTTGTTGGTTTTAAAGGGAATCTATCACCACTGGACATTCGTTTCCAGGGGTCTTAACCAAATGGAAGTTTGTGTGTGGCTGGTGTTGAGGATACCAACCTTTTGGAGTGGTTTCAAAGGGAAATCAAAAGAAGAAAACAAACATGAATACTTGTGGGGTCCAATTCCTTTGATGCAAAGTGGCCCAAACCAGCCACGAAGTCCACACGGCACCTGGGTTTCGTGATCTGGCTAGTCAAGCCAGCAATTCCCTTTTGGTGCGTCATGGAGTTGTCATTGCCTTTTTGTGCGTCTTGTTTGCCCAAGGCCGACCTTAGGACTGGTTTGTGTCCTCTTGGTCCATATTTCGTCATGACCCCAAAATGTACCGTTTTTTGTTTTTTTGTGGGTCCTTTGTGCAACTGAGATGTTGTAACCATCCACGGGCTGAGAGGCTATGCTTGTCCTGGGCTCGTGGCATGAGAGGAACTCGCTGGACCACAGCCATGGGTCAGGGCGTTTGGGGGTCTTTTGTATAGGGTCTGTGATTTGTTTTCAGCCCCCGCGGCTTGATCTGCAGAATTGCATTCGTGCGTGGGTTGAGGGAAGAAACAATCTTTGCTGGATTGCTTCCAAGGAAACGTACGGGACAGCCTAGAGTCCAGCATGCATTCACTAGCGAAATCAGGCTCCCCACACTTCCCCTTTTGCTGGGTTGGAACAGAAGGCCTGTGGGCCTATCTAAAGTGAGTTTCCTTTTGGGGCGGTGTTTATGGGCTGAAAATACTGCTAAGGTGCTGAGCGGCAGATGAGGACGTCAAGCAATATGCAGGAACTTGATACAACCTGATACCTTACCCTCCCGACGAATCCATGGAAGTGCACAGACCCCTCTAGAAAGACTGTTTTCCCCTTGGACGGGGGATTGTGCACTTCCGTGTTGGTGAGTGAGTAACTAGGTCCCCAGTTGTGCCCTTTTACCCGTTTCTGGGCGAGGGTTCCCAATAGACTACAGGAACAAGTTGGTACCCTTATTCCAACCTCTCTACTGGAGGACCTAGGTAAACAACAACATACACGATTTTGTCAAGCTAGAACGTTGCGACCGGTTTCATCCAAAGGCTGATTTTTTGTTTGGCTCGGCCCTGCCAGACTCCAGAAAGGGCGACGGACCATGAGCCACCAATCAATGCCGCAAGGACACGCCCGGCGCTTTGTTATGCAGCAGCATATGGCGAGATGGAATACGCGAAACATATATGCTTGTGGCGCACTCAGGCAAGAGCATGTGTGTTACCTGGACCAACCAAGGGCACGTTTTTCACTACTTTCGGAGGGTCCAGGTATAATCCATGTGAGCAAGGCGAAGGTACCAAAGGCATGCGAGGAGGTCGCGTGCCATCACGCATGTCCTTCGAGGCAGCTCCTTTTGTTGCCTCGAAATCGAATCGCGGCGTGGGAATGCGACGGGAGAATGGAGCCTTGGAGTTACTTCCATTTGGTTAAGAATATTTGTTTGATTTGTCCCTCTTGGTTTTAAAGGGAATCGATCACTGGATTCTTCCAGGAGACTTCAGCAAATGGAAGGTTATGTTTTCAGCAACCAGTTGCAACCAGTGGTGCCAATGTGTTTTTCAACCTTTTTTTTCCGGAAGGGTTCCAATTCCTTTAAAGTCAACCAACCACAAAAGGATGCCGACCCTGTTTTCCCCCTGGCCACTGGGCATTTGAGTCAGTGTGTTTGGTTGCCGTATCGTCTCTTTTGTGGGTCCCGCAAACAGATATATGCGGGGCTGATTGATTGGCCTCGTTTGCCCCATTCTGAGTGATTGCTTCATGTCCCCTTTCCCAACCAGCTGGGCTGGCCCCTAGTCGGGTTTGTCTCAAAAAGAGTTCCCCACAACTGAAAGGTTCCTGGTTGAACAGGCCCTGAATCAGTCAAAACCAGCCACACCCAAACATGGTGTAGTGAGTTGGGGAGCCAGAAGGAGAACCGAAGTTCTGCGCACATCAATCGGAGGGCATTGTCCCACTCCGCTTGAAATCTCTGGCCCCTGCTCAGGGCTCCTGTTTGTTGGGAGCTGCCGAAATCGCCTTCGGTGTTTTTTTTGGCGTCCGAAAATCAGCACAACTGTACAAAGGGAACACTCAAAGACACCCAAATATGTCACTCAGTGGTGCATACCTCACCTTTGCACATGTTGAAGGAGTTTCCTTTCGTCAAGTGGGGAGCCCTTGCGTCCGCGGCATTGTGCCACCAACCCGCAATCCGCAACTGCAACGTGATCGGTCAAGAACTGCTACAGTCTGCATAAAAGGTGACAGGGGTACTTATTAACACTGCAAGCCTCATTTGCCAGCTTTGAGACTGCGAAACATCCCCAACGATGTGTGACCAGCTCTCTGTTGAGACGAGCCTATGACAACGTCGGTGGGTGGCAAATTTGCCATACTGGACCAACTCATCCGAAAGACATGGAAAGAAAAGGCAAGGCCACAACTAAGCCCACCCTTGCTTTCTGCTTGACGTTATCCCTGAACGGAGTGGTGAGCAACCTGAACCAGAATCTATGACCCAGCTACGCGAGGAGTGGACAAAGACCCTTTGGTTGGATGTGTGGGATGGTTGGTGAACGTGAGACAAGGATGCAAGACATTTGTAAGGTTCGATTCCTATTTCAGGAAACACGGACTGAAATCCAGGAGGGAAGGCCAGTTCATGGAAGCTGACAGAATCCCACCCAATCCCACCCAAACCTTCAAGCTTTCCTGACAGCTTCTATTCAAGTTGAGATGCGGGTGCTCTCAACAGTAGTTGCACCCCTCTAGGTGTTTGGCTTTCTTGTTGCTTCGTTTCCTTCTTGATTCTCGCCTCAACAAAACCTGTTCCAGTGGCGCGGAGGATCCATCAATCGCGATGTCTCAAAATGAGTGTTTCTCAAAATGGTGCGCTCCCTGCTTGAATGAAAGGAACACCAAAAGGAGACTAATCATTTTGTGTCAAGCAGGCCCGTTGCGATATATGTCCCAGTTTCAGGGAATCAGCTCTGTTTGGACAAAGATGTCCGATGTTTCACGGCAAGCAAGACATGAAATGTGGGCAACCAAGGAAGGTCGATTAGAAGGTTCACCTCAAGCGCCCTCTTGAGATCCAGGATTCTGGAACCAAATATCTTGTACCTGGCTCCCATTCTCTCGGACATCGGAGAGAGAAGTGTGCGGCGTCCGCATGCCATCCATCCATTTCGGCCGGGAAGCGCAGAGAGCGGCGCCGGAGACCAAAACGCCTTTTGCGCATCGCGGCGATCGGCGACATAGAAACCCACCTGTACCCGTGCGTCCTTGTTGGAGAGGGCAAGCTCCTGAAGATCTGGGCTTCTGCTGAGTTAACATTTGAGCAATAGATGAACTAAAATCATGCTAATAGAGAATAGAGTTGACCCCGGATTAATAAACCCCAGATTACTATGGGAGTGTTCCCCTCCAAAAGTGATAAATCCCTACTAAAACCAGGGAAACCCCATATGAGAAACAGGGGTTTATTAATCCGGGGTCAACATTAGTTATGTTAATTCTATTGACGCAATACGAGCCTGCCTTCCACTAACATAGGGGGGGGGCTTGAAGAAGGAACTGACAAAAAGCACACAAGAGCCACAGATCCCAAACGGAAGCCAAAAGGGATGGGAATTGTCTCCATGTCTCCATATTTTGACACCCTCCGTATTTTGTCCAGCACGCAGCCACCTTTCTGGGGGTCACACGTAGTGTGTTTTGTTTTTTCCAGTTGAAGGCCCAAATGTGTCCCAAGATCACCCCCTTGAAAGGCTGGATTCCTTAAGAACCCTCAGCGGAAACCGACATACTGTGACGACTCTGGTTAATTGTTGGAGACGCTTTGCACTTTATCCAAAGAATTCTTGATGTTGGGGTCAAAGATGGAACAGAATCAGGACATAGTGCACACATGATCTGGGCCGAGACTTGGTCCACAATGGTGTCAAACCTAGGGGTTACCCCCCCCCCAAAACAAAAAATCGGCCTTTCAGCTGTCCTTGCTTCCCTTGAATCCACGGTACCCTCATAAACACAGCCCCAAATGCTGAAAAGAGCCCGGGACCAGTTAAATCTCAGCCCAAAGCCCAAAGCGAATCGACCTCACCTTTCAGTTTCTCCTTTTTGGCAACAATATTTCGCCCCAAAACGCGATCGAATGCCTTTGTATTTCTGGGTCCGAACTACAGGGTTGTGGGTTCCCCCAGTTCGGCGATACCAGGAAGCCTCCCTTTTCAATGGATTGGTCGTGTACAAGGCCTCCCAAGAACGGTGGCAGAATCATATCAAAATGGGTGTGGCTTGCCTTTCTGAACAGGAATCCTTAAAAGGTCTCCAAATTTTGCCACCATTTGAAAAGCATGCGGCTTTGTCACCAAATTAAAGCTGGAGACCACCATTTACAAGTTGCAATGTTCGATCGGTGTATTTCATGCATCCGGATTTCTGAAGTCACCATCAAAATGGGTGCAGAAGTGGGGAATTCGGGAATTCCCACAACCCTACACCTGGGCGACCGAGAAGTTGACCGCCAGGACGTGGATGTCTCTGAAGCCCCGCGTGGACGGCACGGTGCCGCAGATGAACCTGGCCCAGTCCATGCGCCTCGCGCATGCGATGAGCGAAAGGATGGTGCCCACGGAAGGAACCTCTGAGAACCAGGGGTTGGTTGAGGGGCCCATTTAGGAAAGCTGGGTGTCAAATTGGGGATTTGGAACCAAACCTCAATGTTACCCCTTATCTATCCAGGCCATCAAAGGGAGGCTTCTTTGAGAAGGTCTTCAAGTATAATATATAGTTGATATATACTATATAGATTATGTACATATACGTATATGTATGTGAACATGCATATGTATAGGAATGAAACAACGTAGTATGCTTGTTTTGTGCATCCCATGGACCCAAAGCAGCGACGCCGCTTTGGGTGTTGACCTCAGGGGACACTTGCTGCGGTTGATGGACGTCACGCCGGATGAACCTCTGCGGGTCTACATGCGCTCGGTGCAACAGGCCTCGAGTGGAAGCGAGTGGCGGGCGGAGGCCAAAGGAAGGTTGGTATGTAGTGCTGGGGAACCCCAAGTAAATGCATGCCCTCTATTATATACATCCACTTTTTTCTCTTGTATCAAGGTCTTAGTTTCCGAGGTAATATATGGATGGGGCCCGTTTTGCAAGGCACCAGGAACAGTCAAGGAGCAGCCGAATTACTTTGCGGAGAGTGGGTGTTTCAAGGCAAGCCAAGGCCAAGGCCAAATAGTGTAGCCCTAGAACCATGACAAGCTGTGGTTTGAAAGTAGCCCATAAATCCATCCTAGTTTTTAGGCCCTTATATCGAGCCCCTGGCTTCGAGGCGATTCGGTCTCAGAGACCCGAATCGCTTCAGCCACCCGTGAATAAAATCCGGCACTGCATCGATCCGTGGGTTCCAAAGCTCAAGTTTTCGTGTTCGATTTGATCACTCCCTTAAAATGTAAGCCGAGGCTTATGTCATGGTCCTCTTGGGCCGATGGCAGGATGATGCGCTAGTGCACTGAGTCTTTCTTTGTAGAGTTGGTAAAGAGTTTTTGGGAGGAATGGTCATGGCAACTTGGGAGGACTGGGGGGGGGTCCCGCACATGATACCCCTAAACGGAGCAAAGTCAGTGATCTTTTTCCGGCCTCCTGCCGGGTGAAAACCTGAAACACAACACAATGCCATACGTTTTGCAGGTTCCAAGCTCAGAAGAAGGTTGAAAGCTATGACTATTCACTTGTGAGGTACCAAATCGTACCGGTACCCTCCAAAAGAGACACCCAGTTAAAGCTTGCAGCCCCACTGCCTTTGCTGCGATGTGCCTGCAAAAGCTTTTGCCTCTCTGTGCAGGCGCCGGACACGCCCATTGATTTCGCAGCTTGGCTCCAGCTGGTTTCCCATCATAGTTGGGTCAACCTGGCATGCCTAGGCCACACAAAAGACATTGCGGCCCAGAATTTGTGGTGTATGCGACTCGCGAAGGGATCTTTTGCAAACGGTTGACCTTATCGAATCAAATTGGTCCACGCATATTTCACAAGGGGGCCTATTTTGGCAAACCCCCACAGGTTTTTGTTTAATGGTCACTCACTTATGCACATTGTGTAGACATTTGAATTTGGCAACCCTTGCTTGGCTTGAACTGGTGGTTTGGGAGTTGTAGCAATTCTTGTAGAGGGTAAGTGGGAAACCACCCCCTAACCACCAGACCACCAAGGCAAACCATCGACTCAAAGGAAGCTGATTGAAGAGCAGGTCATTATGTGCCGTCACTGGACACCCGTTTGCTTGTGGTACGGTGGGGAAGGTAGCCATCAAGGAAAACACGGCGCGGGTAAGGTGAGAAGAAGACTCCCGGAGCTTCCCTGGCCGACAAGGGCAAATGTCGAACGGCGATTCCACGAAGGGCTTGAAATGTCGAGCCCTGGGCTATGCCATTCTCCCACTTTGGTAGTGGTGTTCTAGTGGGGGCATTCTCAGGTATGGCTTTTGGGAGGTATGGATTTATGCACAACCTCCATGCCACCTAAGTCCACACTACGTTTCCTGCTCATTTTTTCCTAAGGCCTGTAGGCAACTTGGTAAGCCAAGGAACAAAGGCTGTCTTCTCACTGCCACTGGCATGGTGTCCTGCGCAGGTAGTCGCTTTAGATTACCCTGTCCCTATGGCACTGCCTTGCATGGATTTCAAAGAATAGAAGTGGATTTTGCATGTTTTTTGACGATGGTCATGAACGAGTTAATTGATTTCCCGCGTGGCTTTGCGTTGCTTGTCCTTGCTATGCGCATCGCTTGACGTTCTGCGCGGCTAGCGGCCAACCTTTCCTGGTCACCAAGGTGACGTTCCTGACCACGGTCCTTGCCTCGGATGTCGCCAGAAGGGAACGATAGCCAAAGCGGAGATACTCAACAGGAAACAAACCAAAAATGTCACGCATCCCTTTAGGGATTTGAACCCCCCTTCCTGTGGAGGCTAAATCGAAAACCCTCAACAGGAAACAACCCAAATGTCAGCCATCCCTTAGTTAGGGATTTGAACCCCTTCTTGTAGAGGCTAAATGGAAACCACCCCCAAATGTCAGACATCTCTTTAGGGATTTGAACCCCCCTTCTTGTAGGGAAACCATCCCCAAGCCACCAAACCGAGCCAAAACACCAAATCACCAAGAAGGACTTGCTTCTTCGCATTGGAATTTGTTGAACCTGAGGGAGCTGGTTGTGGGCTCTGTGACAAGGACGGCTTTGCTTGGTCGCTTGTTGGTGTTGCCCTTGTCCTTTGGACGCTTGTTGAAGCCCTCTTAAGCCAGGACTCTTGTGTTGGTCTTGGTAACTGTTTCTTTCCCTTTTCGATACCAAGTGAGAGTGCTGGTTCTTCATTACGTGCCCGTTGTCACCAGCTTCTCTAGCTCCGGGCTCATGACCCTACAGCAAGAGGTGAGGGGTTCATACTGAAAGCATGGGGCACAGGAGTTTAAGGCTCAGAATGCCTCACACTACGAATGTTCAGATGCTCTGCAAACCGATCGGACCACCAAATATGCTGACCCACTGAGAATGTCAACCGCTTATCTCTCAACAAGCGTGTACATGAGTGAATAAACCAACATAGAAGTATACTGACGCTTCCACGTTGGGTGATCTCGGAGGGTAACAGCGAGCGGAAGCTCTTCCAACCCTGACTTAGACCCCTTTGACATGTCCTCGCATTACCGGTAAGAGTTGTTGACATATCATCATGTCCTTTTTGAGGATACCCCCTTGTTTGTGGTGTTCAAGGGAAGCCAAGTCGAAGACCAACATGTCAGAGGAGGCGTTTCCCAAAAAGAAAGTAATTACCCATATGCTTATGTTTGAAGACATTCACCCATACAGATTTGAAGGATTGCCAAGAACCGCAACGCACTTGTGCGAAGTCAACCTTTTGAGGTGCCGGCCGACTTGGAGTGATGATTCTAGAATTACCATATTAATTTCCGGGTCGGCACCCAGAATGAAGGCCCCAAACAGGGCTGTGCTCAGATGCTTCACGAGGGGATGATGATTGCCAAGAACCAGATTCTAAAAATTGTCATCCGCCCAGATGCCCAAAATTGTCATCCCCAGATCATGTGGTCATTTTCACCTATACAGGTCAAGACCGTGCTGCTTGACAACCAGGAGGAGGTTCTCGACGATGACGTCGCTTGGCCTGACGGTGGACCAGAATCCCGGCCGGCCATGCGTAGTCGTTTGGCTGGCAGTGTTTTTGGACCATGTACGAGGCGAGCGCCTTTGCATGTCCTTGTTCAAATGAAGTGTGAGTTCCATCTCCAGCACCGTTGGACCAGTCGAAACGGATTCGCCCTGACTGTCGCCCCGCCTTCTTCGTGTTTCACAGGAAAACTAAGTTATGCCACTGCTCGGGTTGCTTTTTTTGGTTTGGGTCCCGTTAAAGCTTTCAAAAGTACCCGGAAACTGGGTATGATTTTTCATGTGGGCTTAGTGGGGACCCGCTGGATCAACACGGGAGGTTGTGCTATGGTTCAGGTCATTCCGCACGATTTTGTTTTATAGCCAATTCGAAACTCATTGCAGTCTCTTGAGAAGGCAACCGATGCATGTCCTGCCAGTGAGCTTGAGTTAGGTGTAGTGAATTTTGGCCACTTGGTTCCTGCGTCGTTTGCCGTGGGGTGCATGGGGTGTAACACCCGTTCGTTTGTCGGCGAAAGGGTTATAGTTAACTCAACCCTTTGGCCACCGACTGACATGTTTGATGAAGCTTGTTCAGTAGACTCATTTGGAATCCCTTACAACAAAACAGGTTGTCAGATCTCTTTCCAGAAGTCTCTGAATACGGTCTAAAAGCATTTTCTGGTGGCTTGGGAAGTTTTCAGCTTCCCTAAACCAGCCGCCCCTTTTGGTTGGCTCGTGAACCTGGAAACGTGGGGTTGGGCAGTTGGCTCTCCTTGGCATGCGGCTTCAGGCAAAGTCAGGCACGGCGGGAGAGGGGCGGGGGGTCTCTTGTTCCTTCTAATTGAGAGACGGCTGTTGAACCAGAAATGTCACAAACCTCCACACGGAACGGCAACTAAGGTAGCATAGCTGGATACTGGTCACTTCGCAAGTGAAATCCGAGTGGAGTCAACTGAGGTACCACGGATGTTGCACGTATTGTTTAAGTGAGGCCTCATTATAATGCTTGGGAACCTGGTGGACAATATGTCAAGTTGCTGTGGTACGCGAAAAATCGAGGCCTGGGGCCTTGCTGCATCGACATGCACAGCATGCAAAGAACTGGGTGTTCAAAGGCAATGCCCTCTTATTGGCTCCCTCCCTTTCTGTGTGGTGCTGTCGAATCGAGTTATAATTAGGATGGCCTGGAACGACTCAGGCGGGGGGCATGGTGTTCGTTGCCAAGATGATCTGACAGTCTTCGCCCGAGCAAGTGCTAGAGCACTCCCTGAATATGAAGTGCTTTGTGGACGCACTCGCACGCAATCGCACGTTTGCCATGGGCGTTTGCGCCAGTGATTTGCTCGGCGCCATGGGAGAGTGGGACCCGGCTGAGTGGAACCTGAGGACCCCTAGGGTGGAAGCCGCACACGGCCCAAATGGGACCTGAAACCCAACCTGTCTCACGTTTTCGCAGCAAGCGAAGCTGTGACGGCTCCTAACAGGAAAACACGACCTCCGAGATGCAAGCGGCAGGTGAAAAGAAGAAAGGCGGCCTCGCCCTCAGCAGGACATGGGTGGATGGAGTCGGGGTAACTCACTGGAAACTCTGTGGCGTGTTTGCAACCGTTAGCAGTGGACGACAGGCAACAAGGCACGTTGCAAGAGATGCGATAGCGAGCCCGGGTTCAGGCTTGGGAGTCGTGCTTGAATTTGTCAAAAATTAAGGTCTCTGCAGCGGGGCAAGAATCCAGGGAGCCTGTGCGACGTAGATCTTGCAAATGGCAAAGAGTCTATTGTTTGTACTAGTCCAATTCACTTTTAGTACTGCAGTTATAATCGTGGCTCCCTTTGTCATAAATTTCACTGCCCGAATTGAGGGTAAAGCTTGGATCCTTTGCAATGTCAAATGTGAGATCAATAGCTGAAATTGGGCAAGGGAATCAAAGGTTGATAAAATTGGGATTCGCCAGGTGGGCGTCCCCAAAATGGATTTCGATGTTCTTTTTGGTTTCCCTTTGAAGACCGACCCAAAAACACGGACCATCTCCAAAATGACGAGCCACCCAAGTGCGCCCCTTGCGCTGGACATGAGACGGACCTTGGGAACCACTCCTGTTGGTACTGTATGTGACCTCTTTTGAGGGGCCACCCAAAGAACAACCTAGGATTGAGAGAGGTTAGAGAGGCATCCGGTCGAACTCTCCGAATCGGCTCGGAGTCAGGCCGGGAGCGCAGAGATGAGAAGGAGCCGCGGGATTCCCTTCCTTGAACCCCTTCTTTCTTGAGGGTGAATGGTCGAATGCCTGGCTTACAAACAAAGGGGACACCAAAAGGGGCAACCACCGGGGTCCAGATCCCGGAATGACAAACCCCCAAACTGGACCGTATAGACAACTGGATGTTAAAAGCTCCCGCCGACTCCGCCCTTCCGGGCAAGCTGTAGGTAAAATCATACTGTGGATGGACGAAATCACTTCGAAACCATGGGAAACCCATTGTTTGTTGGTTTCTTAGGTGGTGCATCATTTACATCGTTTCTCTTTAGCCGTGTTACTCCCCTGCACATTAGCGGAAGGAACCCAAAAAGGGGGCTTCCACAAGAGTCGGACACACCTTGGGTGTCGCGGTTCATGTTCATTCGGGGAGTAACTTCAGCTTGCCTCGGTCTTTGGTGGTTTGAACGAACACACAATAGGCCGAGCTCAAAGGGATTCGGTACCCTTCCTGAAAAGAGAAACAGCGGTAGGCCTGTGCATGACTCACACATGAAATAATATGTATCAAACAATCAGGAGTGCCTTTGTGTTCCTCCTTTTGATTCAATTTCTATTTAATATCAACAGACAAAAACACTTACCAAAGGTTTTGCAACATATGAAGTGAGCGACTCCGGGGGTATTGTGTCCTTGCGCATCGCGGGTGTCCTTGGTTGCAGAGAAGCACATAATGTGGAAGTTGGGGACCTCGTGGCAGACTATTTGAACTGATTGGCCTCATTCCCCAAAGAAGAGCAGTTGTTTGTTTAACTTTGTTTGCAACAAGAGACTGTCGCACCCAAGAAGAAGCAACAAGAGGCAGCCGAAACCATTCGTGTTTCAGCAGGCTGACGCCTGATGAGAACATCAATCTTGTGAGTGCATTTAATTTGATTAACTCTCCTGAGATACTTGTGACATGATGGTTCCCAGTAAATCAACCAGAAAGGGCCCGCTTGAAAGCAGGTCTTCTTAACGGTTGAGTACACCGTACACCTGTTTTCCCTGGAGGTTTGATTTTTTGGTCTAGCACCCGGCCTGTTGATACTTGGTCAAGGAACTTGCGCTTCAACTGCCTGAAATCTGCATCTTTGTGTGTTTTGGGGCGTCCAACAACTTTGGAGCCCTGCAGCTTCGTGTTCCGTACAGAAACATCGCGCTCCCGCTCCCGCTCCCGGTTTCTCGAGCCCTCTGGGTTTCGACGCCTCGCGCGTGTCCGAAAAGAAAACAAATCCGTCGGGGAGCCGCGGGGCCAGCGGCGAGCGGAGGCCATCAACCATGCCAGCACCAAGGGCGTGTGACGCTGATGGGTTCCTGTATCAGGTCCCCCAGCTAGGTGCCCTTTTACGGTTACTTTTTCGGGGGGAGATTCGGTTCCCCTACTAAAATAGACTACAGAAAAAACATCGGGTACCCTTATTCTAAGCTCTCTACTGGAGGACCTGGTTCCTGTAGCGCCTGCGGCCCGAAGATGTTTTTTACCACTGCCAGAGTGCATGGCGGAACTCGATCAAATCGGCCGAGCACTCGAGCGAGCACCGGAGGTCGGCTGTCCAAGGCATGCTCTGATCACAATGGGTTCTTGAAGCATATCAACCTGGCCAAATGGAACATGCCTGTGTTTGCTATATATGGCAGCCCGCACACTTGATGGGGTCGTTTGAATTTCCCGAAGGCTTAAAGGGCACACCCCGTGTTGGTTTACCATGTGCTTCGTAGTGCTAATCAACTGGATACTCAACAAATAGCTATAGCTATTAGATAATTACAGAAGTCCCAGACAAAGCTTTAAAGTGGCAGATTTCTTACCAAAGGCAGAGCCTAGAATCTGAAAGAATTGCTCGCTAAGACAAAAGCTATGCAGAAAAATGGGGTCTGAGAGGAAGTTGATCTTCCACGATTCCCAGCACCTTCTCACTGGTGCCGTCAGTTGTGGAAGCAACAGTTGGGTGTGTCATTTTTAGGGAACCTTCAACAATAGTCGGTTTCCTTTGGCTTTTCTTTAAACACCGACCGAAAACTGCCGACCCTCGGACAAGACACGCCCAGTTCTCTTGGAATCGAAACCGGCGACCCCAAGCTGGCGGTTTCTCGGTTTCACCGCACGGGGAGCTGCCTCAGGCACTCCCCGAAGGCCCGGAAGCGTTCGGCGCTACGCGCCAAAGGCTCCCGGTGGAAAAGCGCCGACGCGGAACCGAGCCACGGAGCCATGGACGAGTTGTGTCAATCTTTTGGCTTGGATGGCAAGTCACCTTCGCATTTTGCCAAGGGATGTTAGGACTTTAACTTGTTGCCAACTAATGGGTTTTCCATTAAGCCACTAAAAGTTAAACTTTTTAGCAGGGGAGCAGAAAGCAAGCGAGTTACAGTGTTGCAGAGATGAGCAACTGTTGTTGCTGGAAGCAAGCTTGAAGGTGGCAGCGGCCTTATTGAAGTGATGCAGTTGAACGCGTTGAACTCCGGACTGGTTCGATGGACATGGCGCAGGCATGTCACCATGGTCGCG
The DNA here is from genome assembly GCA_963377175.1 of Effrenium voratum. Classification (NCBI taxonomy): domain Eukaryota; class Dinophyceae; order Suessiales; family Symbiodiniaceae; genus Effrenium; species Effrenium voratum. The sequence continues at coordinate 530,634 of CAUJNA010003413.1, forward strand.
GGAAGCAAAGACACACAAGAGACACGAAGCCGGTACGGCGCAGCACCCCCGGAGCTATGCCTTTGAGCCCGCGAGGATTGGCTTGACGCCGCCCCTTATGGTTGGTCACACTCTTGAGATTTGAAGCCTTGGCCTTTGCAAAACAATCCAATCATGTTACGATTCGCTCACCTGCTCCTTATCTGCAACTGAGGCTTATACATATATCCGTATATATATATATATAAATATATGTATATACATCTATATACATGCATAAACCAGAGTTAGTGGATGTATATATATATATGCACATTTGTGGCGTTGGTGTGTGCTATTTTTTCCCCACCCACCCATCCCTCAGTTCTCGCCTTACCGCTTCGCCATGGCTGCGCTTGCGGATCAAGACTGGGCCCTGCGCCAGGAGGAAAGCTGGCCGGGTCTACGGGTCTACGGGCAAACGCGGGGGATCCATCGGACACGGTTGCGGCGTGCTGCTTCCCCAGAAAAAAAACAAGCTCCCCTTTTTTTTTGTTGGAATTGGTCCCTTTTTGTTTTTCTTATGAACCAGGCAAAAAAGAGAAATATATTATTTTTGCTGGGGGTCCCGAATTTTCCAGCCTAGTTTGGAGGTATGCCGTTGGATGAGTGTTCTAGGTCCCCCAGCTAGGTGCCCTGTTGCCGTTTCTTTTTTTGGGGAGGGTTCCCCTACTACAATAGACTACGGAAAAAAGTTGGTACCTTTATTCTAAGCTCTCTACTTGAGGACCTAGTGTTAACCCGGATTGAGAAACCCCTGGTTGATTAATAGGGGGGTGTCCCCTTTTAGTGTGGATTCAGACCACTTTTGGAGGGAACACCCCCCTAAAAATGGGACGGGTTTATTAATCCTGGGTCAACATTAAGGGGGAGAACCAGTGTTGACTCATGCCCCTTTCTTGTTGGGCTACCCTGGGCACATTCAAAACATTGAACAACAACAGGGGGCCAAAACATTGAACAACACCAGGGCCGGTGACTCCCGACCGAGAAACGGTATTTCGGGAAGCCCTTTTGTTGGATGAAGAGAGTCCAAGAACCCTATTGGGATGATCAAAATCGCTCCCGCCATACTTTAGCAAGGGAACCCCTTATCTCACTTCCTGAGTTCATGAACTGTAAACTTTGTGGGAAGACCATTTTAGTGGTAGATATAAAGTTTGGACTCTTTTTGGGCCATCCACTCAGCCAGTGAGTTATTGGATGAAGGGAATCCAACTACTGGCATGAACAAATTTCACTCCCGCCATGCTTGAGCTGATCAGCGCTGCGGGCGAATTGAAAGGGGCGAATCCGGGCGCCTGTTCGCCCACCTCGAGGGCCGGCAGGACAACCGGGCGGCACGGGCGCACAAAGTAAACTGGGGTAGACTTAGGATACATTGTACATTTTTACCAGTGACTCAAAGTGAAGCAAACAATAAAGTATACATTCTCTAACTGGGCCAAACTCTAATCATGTGAATACCTGTTGCGGCAACAGCCACTTCCAATTGACTATTCGTCCACCAACCTGCAAAAGTTGAACGGATATTGGGGCAGCCCCAAGTACCCGAAAACCCGAACCTAAACCCCAAACCCGGCCTAAACCACAAACCCCCAACCCCGCCTAAACCACAAGTCCGCCCTCCCCACCCCTCAGAGCTCCGTCCCCACACCTCGGAGCACCCAGTCCCATGAAAGGTGAGTGTCCCTTGGTGGGGGTGAGGTTTTCAGGGGAAATATCGGGAGCCGTGTTTGGAGTCACCCGCACGCCCCGCGAGCTTCGAGCTTTCGGCTGCGCAGGACTTGGAGAGCAGCGCGCAGGCGAATGGGCCGACCTGAGACCTGAGTCGACTCAAGGATGTGAGGCCCTCCAGCGGCTAATTGCCGTGCCCTCGAGTCAATTTTTCGGGTGCTATGAGTCCGTTTTGGGGAAAAGAGGTCGATTCACTATGATCCATTGTGAACATAAGGTCTCTTAGTCACTTATTTTTTGGGTGCTATGATCCGTTTTGGGGAAAAGAAGGCCGCTTGGTCGCTTGGTCCTAAACCAAAGAGGTCACTTGAGCCATTTAAAGGGCGCGTAGACTCTCAGATCTGCTGGTTCTAGAGGAATTTGTGGGACCCAGCTCGTTGAAATCACGGCTTTTGGGGCTCAGTAAGCTTTGAGGAATACGACATAAAGACCTGTCGCTGTGTCTCATGGACCCTCGCAGATTGAAGCGATTCTTGTAGCTCCAATGGCAAGTGCTGCATGGTTTGAGGTGCCCGGGGCCCAAGATGTAGCTCGAATCGGACGACATTCATGGCTCATGCGTTGGGAACTTTCAGTCGGGTGGCGAAAGCTGCCGATGTTCTGCAATCGCCGAGTTGCCTGTGGGTGTTGGTACAACCACCCCTCCTTTGAGAGCCCCAAATTTGAAAACGCTGGGAACAGGAGCGATTATTTCACAGTCAACCATGCTTGACAGATCGGATCTGCAGGATGGAGCGAATCCCATGCATGCGCAGCTCGGATGCATTGAAGCTGCACTGATTTTTCGTCGAGCTCGCCTGAGGAAAACAGAACCTTACCCGTGATGAAGGTTTGTTGCCGAGGGCTTGTTGAAATCTTGTTTACAGGATTATGGTAGTTGTCGCAGGATACTTGATTCCAAGACAAACCACTTGCTAGATGGTTTTAGTTGACCTCTGTGTTGGGGTTTCCTTGGCGCAAGGTCACACATCCGCAGGGGGATATGGTTCCCAATATGTCGCCGTTGGTGGTTGGTGGGGGGGAGTAGTGATCCCTGTCGCAAGTCCGTTGACCGCAAAGTTTGCAGCAACCACGATCCTCCATCCCGGATGACTGAATCTGGGAAAGTGATAGAGCGGGTGTTGTTAGACCTTGTATCACTGTATCACCTTCAGACTGCAAATTGCGACTAAGTATCCAATTTGACTGTATACCGTCTATCACTCTATCACTGTATCTTCCTGAATCTTGTCACTGTATCACTACCAACAGTTTCAGGAAGCTTGGGGAGAGTAGTTCAAAGGGTGGGACCCAGGAAGGAAAAACGTTTGTTTCCAGGGATTTGAAGCAGACAGGTTCATTGCGGGTATGATGTTTTGTTTGGTTTGATTTGTAAGCCTTTGAACCTGTTGCGTGTTTGTCCTTGATCTTGCTGGGAGACGCCCTGGGTAAACGCATAGCTTCAACTGTGAGTGAGAGAGTGTGCTTCTTCTTGTCAGCTATTCCGCAAGATACCGCAGCCACTGTTGGGCGTACACTTCAATCTGTGGCTGGGTCTGATGTGACTGGGAGGTTTGATTAGATTTAATCGCCGCATGGCACTGCGCTTGTGGCAGGACCGCAGGTGAATGTTTTGCTGCTTGGGTTGGCTCTTAACCTTTTGACATTTTGCAAAAGCGCTGGTTGGCGCAAAAACGCATTCAGGTTTCCACTGTTTTCATCGTGGCGACCGGGTAAGTTCACCAGCTGCCACATCACCCCGGGCAGTTGCCACCGGCCGCTCAAACCCAGGTTCGTGCACGAGCACCTCCTGAGCATCCTCACGCCCTTTGCGGAGCATGTCAGGGTGCTGGAGCAGCAGGCGCAGCTGCAAGCGCTTCAAGCAGTGCTGTGGTTTTGTGTGGGAATAAAAGTGCGCAAGATTCTAGGGGTAGCTTCCATTTCCATTCTTTCCAGGGATCCTTGGGAAAACGCCTGGTTTGGAGTCCAACTTGGAGAGCTGAAGCAATTGTTGGGGTAACTTCCATTTCCATTCTTTCCAGGGATCCGGATCTTTCTAGAGAACCACCAAAAACCTGGGCAAATGGCTGGTTTTTGAAAAGAACGATGGCTGAAAATAATGGGGAATCAACCCCTTTGAAAAGAACGGTGGACCGCGCCTGTGTACCTGGTCACGTGTCCACTGCACGATTGAAGGCTGCCCTCCAGTTTGTGGAGGTTCAGTGATTCGACGCCAGGGTTAGCACCACTGAAGTTGGATTGCTTGATCTCAAGTGAAAACCTGGGTGCAACAAATGTCCCAGGAAACCAAAGCAACATGAGGTACTGGGTCCTTGTGGCATACACGCCCCGCAAGCCATGACTTCGTGCCGGCGGTGCGCCAGGTAAGGGCGCTGCAGGACGACTTCCTGGAGCACCGCTTCTTGGGCCGCGAAAAAGGAAGGAAAGCAGCGCGAAAGAACGTGAAAGAAACGCCATTATAGTGGGTTTTGGGTTGGACCGGGGGGGTTGACTGGGTGAACTTCTGAAACATCGGAAAGGATCTCCAACCTCCCCGCGTATTGGACCCCGAGGTAAGCCACCTGCTTCTGGTCCCCCTCTGGGGCAACTCAGCTTTCACGTAGCACCCGTCCGACGACGTCTCGCGCTGCTCAGGCGTGACCCTGGGTGACTGCACCGCAGCGCAGCGAGCGCACGAGAAAGTGGCGCAGGAGATCAAGGAGGAGATGGCCCAGGCGGGCGAAACGCGGAGAGCCGGGACCGGGCCTCCAGTCATTTCAGGAGCCAGGGAGTTGGAGGAAGAAGTGGAGATGGACCCATACAAAGTTGGCCAATATAGGCACCCGTCTCTTCAGAAACCACGGAACCACCCATCCTCATCCTCTCGGGTTGGCCCATGTTCTGAAGAGATGGATGCGTCAAAAGACAGTGGGTGTCTGAACATGTGCCACCATTTAGGGCCAGCCCCTATCCCTATTTGGACACACTTGCACACAAAGGAAGGTACTCCTGCTGGGTTCATGAAGGTTGAAATGGTGAATTGAAGGCAACCTCCTTCCCCAACCTTACTTTTCAACATCAAATTTACTTCAACCATCATTAAAGGGAGGTTGGGTAAGTCCCCTTAAAGCAACTCCCAAGAAGAGGTGTCCTTCCCGCTCGATGAGCATCGCAGGTGAGCGGCAAGGTCACCAAGTCCCAGAACGATGTGACCAAGCTCATCGACATTTTCTCCAAGGCGCTGGGACTTCCAAGAAGAAGATCGACCAATGAGGGTTGGTCCAATTTGGTCTTTAGTTGGCCTTTTGGGTTGGTCCAATTTGGTTTTTCCTCAAATGTCCCGAACAATTGTTGCGGGCTTTTCGGAGCGAATGCGGAAGTGGTCAACCCAGGGTGAAGGTCCCAAAATTCGGTGACCGCCTTTGATTTCCAGGTCCAAACGGGGCAAGTGAGGGGAAACCTAATGACCCTTCGCTGGGTTTGCTACAAGGGCACCACCCGGAAGCCAAGAGCGCCATGTTGATCTATTTTGTATCCCAAGCCAAAGAAGTCTCCGTGACTCCGTGAGGTTAAATTGTGACCGGTTTTCGGAGCGACAGCTGACCACACGTTCGCATAGTTGTGGGTATGGCCCGCTTCGTTTTGCCTGCTCTTTTCAGGGACCGATTTGCAAGTCCTGGTAAGAAACCCGATGCACTGGACGCACTGAGTTGCTGAAAAACCTACCGGATGCACATCCAAGTTGCGCGCGCTGTGGGCCAACGGAAGTGTGTTGTTGTTTTAGATGGCGAGAAGGACACCGATTGGGTCTAAACAAAGCCAATGGAGGTTTGTGTTATAATGGTGGAAAAAGCTGTTGGTGGGTAGTTGAATCCAAACCAAAGGAACCCCTTGCCATTATTTGGGGGAAGCAACTCCTTTGAGAAACGCACATTTCAAGCCACTGAATTTGCAAAGTCAAAGGCTCAGCAGCCCCGGCCACTGGGCTCACAGCCTCGTTTAATTCTGCAGCAAGACGCAACATATATTAGAAAATATATACACAAGATCACACATGCTTCCTCTTGGTGTCCCTTCACGAGACGCAGGCCAATTTCGAGCGCCAAGAGAAGCTGCGCAGCGACGTGGAAGAGGAGAGTCAGAGAGGGACAGTGCCAAGCCATGGCGGGTGCTTGCTTGGCCTGTGTTATTTGTTGTGGGTGGGTGGGTGGGGTGGGGTGGGGTGGGGTGGGGTGGGGTGGGGTGGGGTGGGGGGGTGGGGTGGGGTGGGGTGGGGTGGGGTGGGGTGGGGTGGGGTGGGGTGGGGTGGGGTGGGGTGGGGTGGGGTGGGGTGGGGTGGGGTGGGGTGGGGTGGGGTGGGGTGGGGTGGGGTGGGGTGGGGTGGGGTGGGGTGGGGTAAAAAATACATAAAACGGCATTTGTAACACTAAAACCAAATATTCAAACAGCATACAACAAAATCAGCAAAATTCACAGAAAACAAGATAAGAACCACCAAGCAACTCAAAAACCAGAACAACCCCCAACAAAATATTTAATCAAAGCATAAAACATTAAATAATTCAAACAAGCATACCAACACAACAGCAAAAATAAAAACCATCAAAGAACACAAACTCAAAAACACACAAAATCAAAAACAAAGCAACATACCATCAAAAAATATCAGAAGAGTATCAAACAAAATAAAAAACAAACAGCCAAAGCACGAAAAAATCAAAAGAGCATACCAAGTTCAAACAACGCACTTTGAAAGAGTCAGCCAAATCAAGGAAAAATGAAATATTTCAATCTTTACAAACTATAAGTACAGTATAATTATAACATATAAGATTTTACATGTTATTATTATAGTATGATTATAATTTCAGTACAGGATAATAATTTAATTGACAAATCTTTCTTCTTTCATACATCATTTTAAAAATAATATTAATATCTCTCAATGTATTCTGAACATTAAACTTTTTACTTTCAATAAATAATTTGATATTTTCTTTAACATCTTCTCCTTTATCTTGACTATAACACAACAACCATAATATATCATCCATCATTTCATATTTTTTCTTACTAATTTTAAGAAACTGTTTAACATAATCATAAGGTGGTATTTTATTTACAGTTAGAAATATTAAAATATCATCTTCTACATTTCTATGTCGAATTCTTTTTATTCCCAACAGACATCTGATTAATTCTTGATAATATCTCCAATTTCTACAAATTTTACATAAATCTTCTTCATCCATTGAATAATTAATAATATTATTCACTATTTCATTAGGTAAATTTAATTTATACAATTCCATATTTTCTTTTTTGAAGTGACAACAATCATAGCATTTTTTATTGATATAATTATTGATTTTATCACCGTTCATTTTCCTCTTATTATATTAAGGTTTTAAATCTTTAAGTATATTTTCTAAAAAGTCACTTAAAGAAATAAACACATTAAATTTATATAGTATAGTATTATGAAACATGTTATAGATTATCTGTTGAATAATGATAAAGCGGAAATTCCAAAAAGAGGAAACAAGGAATTAAAATCAATAATTATAGATGGTAGAAAATTTAGATACAACAAAGAAAAACCCATCTCAAATGTTTTGAACAAGAAATTAAAATCAGAAGCAAGAACTAATGAGTATAATAGCTATGCAACAAAAACATTGCGCTCAACATACCTAAAACAAAGAATGAAAAATGCAATGACAAAATATGCAATCAAAAATAAATTCCAAGTAACAGACCAACAATCAGCTTTCAAAAGTTATGCTAATTCTATAAAACTAGTAAATAAACATTTTCAAGGTGAAAAGGCACTATCAATGATACACCACCAAAAAGATAGACTTTTAACCTTTTTGAAAACTAATAGAGCTATGAAACTGAATATAAGGGCAGAAGGTTTATTTTATCATTATTATGATGATGATGGAGTAATAAAACATACAGAGATACTTTATAATTTACCTGCTACAAGGTCAAACATTTATAATGAAACCGATTTGGATGAAGCAATTGAAAAATCAATCAAAGAGATTTTATTGAACATAGAAAAGTTAGAAGGTTCAGCATCTAATTTACAATTTAAAAAAATATTATCAATAACAATCCATTATGACAAATATGACCCAACTAGGGCGGGTAGTTATATAGATTTACCAGAATGGATTAAACTAAAAAAGGCATGTATTAATATCAAAAACAAAGATAACAAATGTTTTAAATATAGTGTTCAAAGTGTAGTGTTTGATATAATTAATAAATCAAATTCCCAAGAAATGTTCCATTACAACAAATTAAACGACAATATCTTAAACTGGGAAGGTGTTAAATTTCCAACTGGTAATAAAGATATTGAAAGGTTTGAAGAAAATAATAGTAAGTTAGTTTCAATCAATGTTTATGAAATTGATGATACTTTGAATGAAAAGAAAATTATAATTGATTACAGAACTAAAACAAGAGATGCTAAACATCAAATAAACCTTTTGAAAATTGAAATCAATAATAATAATCATTATGTAGTTATTAAAAGTCTAAGTCGTTTAATGAACTGGCAAACAAACAAAAATGACCAACCAAAACATTATTGTCATTATTGTTCTCATGCCTTTACTAGAAAGGATTTATTAACAAAACATTATGAAACTGGTTGTATGGCAACACATGGACAACAGTTTAAATTACCAAAAGAAGGTAGTTATATTGAATTTGAAAAATACAATACAAAATTAAAATGTCCATTTGTTGTTTATGGAGATTTTGAGTGTATAACTGTAAATTCAAATAATGGCATCAAGGGCACGTATCAGGAACATAAACCATGCGGTTATATGTTGAATGTTGTAAATTCTATTGATAATACAAGTCAACCTTTTTTATACCGTGGAGAGGATTGTTTAGACCACTTTGTAAATAAATTAAGAGAAATTAAAAAAGATATTTTTGATAAAATGAATGTTAATAAACCAATGGATATTACAGATGAACAAGAAGCAGAATTTAGAAAAGCTACTGTATGTTCAATATGTAATAAGAATTTTAAGCCAGATGATGTCAAGGTTCGTGACCACTGTCATTTTACTGGTGAGTATAGAGGTTGTGCTCACGAAAAATGTAATTTGGATTATTCATTTAGATATTTCAAGATACCAGTATTTTTTCATAATTTAAAAAACTATGACTCTCACTTAATAATAGGCAAAGCAAATGAAATAAATAAGGAATTGAACGAAAATAAGAGAATAGATGTAATAGCACAAAATAGCGAAAAGTTTATTACATTTTCATTTGGTTCATTACAGTTTAAAGATAGCATGGCTTTTCTCTCAGCATCTTTGGATAAATTAGTTAAGTTAAATAAATATGACATAGTAGGTAAAGATGAACATGATAAACCTATATATAAAAAGCGGAATGACTGGAAGGATAATTTCCGATTTTCATCAGCAAATCCATATATTAGAAATAAAACCGATTTAGACTTATTAACTGAAAAAGGAGTTTATCCTTACGACTACATGAATTCATTTGATAAATTCAATGAATCGCAATTACCGAATATAGAAGACTTTTACAGTAAATTATATGAAGAAGGTATAACAGATACACAACACACAAGGGCAAAAGTAATATGGGATAATTTCAATATCAAAAACCTAGGTGAATACCATGATTTATATTTGATGACAGATGTTTATTTGCTTAGTGATGTGTTTGAAAACTTTAGGGATATGTGTTTAAATTTTTATGGATTAGACCCTGCACATTACATAACATTACCTAATTATTCGTGGTCAGCCTTCTTATCTCTTACTGGTGTTAGACTTCAACAAATACATAATAAAGATATGTATGAAATGATTGAAAAAGGTCTTCGTGGCGGGATGACTCAATGTGCTCATAAAAAAGTAGAAGCAAATAATAAATACATGAATGAACAATATGACTTGTCAAAACCATCAAGTTATATAAGTTATTTAGATGCTAATAACTTGTATGGTCTGGCTATGAGTAAAAAACTACCGTTTGATAATTTCAATTGGTATTTTTCAAGGATGGATGAGAAGAAAGTATTAAGTTATAGCGATGATGATGACAAAGGCTATATTTTAGAAGTTGATTTAGAATATCCAAAAGAATTACATGATTTACATAGAGATTATCCATTAGCACCAGAAATTATGAGTGTTAGTGAGAATATGCTTTCACCAGTTCAAAAAGAAATACATAAAAAATATTATGGAAAAGATGCATCTGATGAAAAAACAAATAAACTAATATTAAATGTTATGGATAAGAAAAAGTATGTATTACATATATCAGCATTGAAGTATTATTTAGAGCATGGATTAAAACTAAAGAAAGTCCATAGGGTAATTAGTTTTAATCAAGCAGATTTCTTAAAACCATACATTGATTTCAATACCGAAAAACGAAAGAATGCTAAAACTGAATTTGAAAAAGATTTATTCAAATTATTAAATAACGCTGTATATGGAAAAACACTCGAAAACGTTCGTAATCACAATGACTTCAGACTAATCAATACACCTGAACGCTTCCAGAAATTAGTAAATAAACCATCATACAAACATAGACACATTATAAATGAAGATTTAGTGGTGGTAGAACTTGAAAAGGCAATGGTAGAATTAGATAAACCTATTTATATGGGTCTATCAATTTTAGATTATTCTAAAATTCATATGTATTCTTTTTATTATGATGTATTAAAACCTAAATATAACGATAAAATAAAATTAGCATATACTGACACTGATAGTCTTATTATCCATGTTGAAACTGATGATATTTACACAGATTTTAAGCTTATAAATCAACATATGGATTTTTCAGATTATCCTAAAAATCATGAATGTTATAATGCTTCTAATAAAAAAGTTCTTGGGAAGATGAAGGATGAGTTATCAGGGAAAATAATGACACACTTCATAGGTTTAAAACCTAAATCATACTGCTATAAGGTTTATGGAGAAGATGAAGAACATAAGAGGAGTAAAGGCATTGTTAAACATAAAGTGGCGACCTGTTTAAACTATGACAAGTATGAACAAACATTAAATGGTGATTTGAAGGATAAAGTTGAATTTAACACTATACGCTCAAAAAACCATCAAATATATAGCATTAATCAAGTTAAGTATTCGCTTAGTAATTATGATAATAAAAGATATTGGTTAGAGAATTGTAGCAGTTTACCGTTTGGTCATTATTCAATTAACCAATAAAATCTCGTGCCGATTATATTTTTTACTTAATCCATCTAATTTATAATACTTATTGTTAAGTAAATCCTTACCAACAAGTATTACCTTGTATTTTCTTTCGCTCCAATGGTTGAAACTTTCTTTCTTAGAAACAAAATTTCCCTTACCTTTACTATATACTTTGACATAATCTCCCTCAGTCACATTTGGATACTTTCTATTATGTTTTTCTTTCAATATTTGATTTGACCTGACTTCCAAAGCATTATCTAAATCATGCGCTTTATTTGGAACCATGCCGGTGCTACTATGAACTTGACTATTGTTGTATTTCTTCAGTGATGCTTTCATCATTTCTACCCATGTTGAAGATGGATTATGTCTTAATCTATCACTTATCATTTTCTTAATTGTTCTAATCATTCTCTCCGCTTGTGATGCATGAGTTTTAGTAATAATTAATTCAATTCCTTCACCTTTCAAATAATTCTGTATCTTCTTACTATTTAATGCTCCTTCGTCATCACTATATATACTAAGTGGATAGCCTAGAACTTTAAAACATTCCAACATAGCATTGAAAAAAGTTTCAATATTATTAATTTCCATTGGAACTATATGACACTTTTTACTGAAAATATCGATACAAACAAAACCAAATTTAGGTTGATTTTTAACATCAACACCAACGTCGCGACTACTTCGCGAGGATTGGTTTTCACCAACGTCGCGACTACTTCGCGAGGATTGGTTTTCCCCAACGTCATTTAACAAACTTGACATGACCATTAAATCAATTTGGAATTCATATTTTGGAAAAGGTGCCGTGTATGAATTGTAGTTCTTATAATTTCTTGTTTGCTTGTTTGGTTGAGATTTCATCCATTTAGAAACATAATCTAATGTAAAACCTGCTTCAACTTTATTCGCTTTTTCATATAAATCTCTAACAGAACCGAACCCCTCATCAACATTGTAGAACAACTTATGTAGAATTTCATCCTTATCTAATTTCCTACTCATTATAAATTACATGATATTATTTTTGAATAATATCAAACAATTTAAAAATTACATGATATTATTTTTTTAATAATATCATGCAATTATACTAAATGCTTTTGACATTTCTTAGACTTCCTATGTTTTGATAAATTTGATTTACAACTCAATTGACATCCGCAAATATCACAAATACATGTTTGTTTTGTCTTTTCTTTATAGTATGTTTTAAAATAGTTATCATCATTTGGTTTCCTATTGTAGTATCCGTTATCCTGTTTTCTCCATTCAGCATTTTTTGTCTTCGGTTCTTCTTCTGATGATATGTCGCTTGTTTCTGAACTAATAAATTCATCATTTCCTATACTGTTCCATAACATATCAAACATATCATTAGTCATTGTCATTTTCACGCCATTATCAACAAAATATGACGGCATTATATTTTATATATTAAAGGTGATTATTCTTTAAGTGATTTTTTATTATTTTCCTATAATTAGACTTTTATTTTATTATTATTATTATTATTTATTTGTATTATTATTATTTATTATTATTATTATTTATTTATCATTATTATTATTATTATTTATTTATTCTTATCTTCATCATTTTATGTCTAAATCATTTTTGTTATTTCTTATATATTAATTCACGGTATAATGTTTGAATTGGTTTTATATCGTCCTTTTTGTTTTTGTTGTTTTTCCATTTATCAAACATATCTTTGTATTTACTAAATTGATTTTTTGTTATTTTCCCTTTGTTCAATCCTTCTTTGAATGCTTCGTCCAACAGTTGTATGTTCATTCTTGAGGGTGCTGTTTTGTCTTTTTGTATTGTCTTTTTTGGTTTGGTTATTTCAGGTGTCTTGTCGTCTTTATCTTTGTCAGGTTGCAATCCAGATGATGCACCTTGCGCTATTTCAGGAGTGTGCTGTATTGCTTTTAGCATCTTCTTTTTTTCTTCTTTGTTCGTTTTACTTTTTGCTTTTGGTCTCATCTCTTCTGGTGCGTCTCGTTCTTGTCGTTTTTGTGCGTCATCTCTGATGTTTTCTATCGCCATTGTCTCGCTTTCATCCATTGTTATTGCTTCCAATGGTGCCTTAGCTTTTGCTTTTGCTTTCGCTTCTGCTTTTTTCGTTTTTGATTGTTTAATTACTTTTGCTACTGCCTCTGGCGACTGGGAAGAACTTGAAGCAACTGTTGCGTTAAGATTTGCCATATCTTGAAATGCTTGTGTTCCTTGAAATATATTTGCTAAATCTTGACCTAAACTTTCATCAGTTTGTTTCATTCTTTGTAACCTTTGGTTCATATCATCAAAATGTTGTTTTCTAACGCTTTGAGAAATATAACTGATTTGTTGTTCGTGTTGTTCTTCTGCTTCGTCCATTGTAGCATCCAGCGCTTCTGTTGCTTCATCTCTTAAATCATCCATTTCATCGTCCTTCGCTATATCAAACTGTTCTGTTTGATTTTTCTCATCTAACATTTTTTGAAAGTGTTGTTGTCTCAAATCTACTGTATTATTATCATAAACTGTTCCTAATGGACTATCACGAAAATAATAAGCGTTTCTGTCTATTACATCTCTTATATTCTTATTTTTATATTCTTCCTTTGTAATTTCCTTTATCAGTTCATTATAAGACGGTCTTAATCTTAACTGTGATTTTAATGTTTTCATCTGCATATCATCTAATCTCATTGGTATATAAAATTAATTAGATTATAATTTATTAATCTAATTAATCTAATTAATTTAATCAAAATCAAAATCTTGTCTTAATTGATTGATTATTCCTTTCTTCTTCTTAATCATTTCTGAATAGGATTTACCAGTTTCACTTGATGGGTGATGTCTCAATTTTTCACTTTCCAACCTTTGGATTTCATTAAAATACGCCTGTGCTTCTTCTTGATATCTTCTTTTATTTTGAAATACAGCATAATCTTTTTTAGCGCTATGACGTTCTAATTGTTCTTGTAATTCTTTCAAATATGTGTAATTAGGTTGGTGTGCCTTGTTGTCTCCTTCATAATAGTAATGTTGAGTTGATTTATATTTATTCTTCTTTTTTGGTTTGTTTGTTTCAAAAACTGCTTTTCTATCAATAACATCACTGATATTCGGTTTGTCTTTATTTTGTGGTTCTGTTATTCTATTTACAACGTTGTCATAAATTTCTCTACGGTGCATAAGCAATTGTTTTTTATCAATAATCATTATATAATAATAATTAGATTAAATAATTTTATTTGCTAAATTACTAATTTTCTGTTTATTTTTATTATCTCGTTCCATTTTAATATTATTGTAACGGTCTTTTGCAGTTTCAAACACTTTATTTGCTGTGCTTTCTATATGTTGTTTTAACCTTTCTTCAACTCTTCTTTCTATTTCTTGTTCATCAACTTTTGGTAAATTATCCTTCACTCTATTACAGACATCATCTTTAAACTCTTCTGCTTGTTGTGGATGCATAATTTTTCTTCGAACAACTTTGTTAGGGTCTGGTTCTTTTTTAACTGGTATTCCATTACAGTTATGACGATATTTGAAAGTGTATTTTGTTAAATATTTTTTACATTTTGGACATTCCACTTTTTCAGTTGAGTATGTTTTAGATTTTAATTCTTGCTTTGGTTCGTGTTCTTCTTCTACTTTATTATTTTCTTCATTTATAATATTATTAGTTTCTACTTCTTTACTTTCTTCATTAATAATAGGTTCTTCTTTAATTTCTTCTACTTCCTTAGGTGTTTCATTATTTTCACTGCCTACATCTACTATTTCAATATTTTTAACCATATAATTAGTATATGATAAATATTTATATTACAATATTTTAATATAATTTGTATATAATAAATAATTATATTAAAATATCTATTATATGCTTTTCTAACCTTCAAAAAATGTTAAACTAAAACTACTTGTTGTTCCATTCATATTTAAAACTCTACCCGATGCATCAGTAAATCTAAAATGTAATCTTCTTAATGAACGCATACTAACATCATTAGCATCATTTAAAATTAGTTCATTATCATATATGAGGTTGCCGAATGATGTTAAAACTGGTACTTTCTTTATTATTGATGAAGTACCAAAACTACATAACTGGTTCCCATTAGAAAGTTCATTACAATGAATATATATATTTTTAACAGGTAAAAATGATATAAATCCACTAACAAACGGGTCTGCAGTACTATTTACTTTTTCAGTAGTATTTCCTAAAATGTCATTAATACTATTAAGATAATCTCTATCATAATCAATACCAAAACTGTAATTTGTTTTTAATTCTTTATCTGTATGGATTATAAAAAAATAAGAAATATAATTACAACTTATAGTTATATTATTTGTTTTTAATGAATAACTACAAGTAAAAAAAACACTATTTCCATCAGTTCCATTAGTAGCAGTATTCAATTTATTTTGTAATTCGGTTGCTAATTCACTACCTACATAACTACCTTTATCAGGTGCTACAATAAAATAATATACTGGTGCTCCTATTAATATCCCTCCTAATGTTAAATATAATCTGTTATTTAAATTATCTTCAATTGGATAAAATGAATTAGCGATAGATACTTCGTGACAAATCATTTTAGTATTTGGTCCGCATTCTTGTTGCTCTCTTAAATTAATAACAAAATCTGATGTAGATTGACTGTCATTTAAATCACGATAAGCACTGTTGATATATATTTTACGAAATCTCATTATATTAATTAATTAGATTCTTTTTTTATAATTTAATTATATATGAAGAATAAATACAGTTTTTATGATAATAAAAACGCTACGAAGTACAAATATTATTTAAAAGAAGGAAAATTAAAATCATACAATCCGCTTCATCAAGGTCATAGCGAAATGTATAGAAAAATAATTAATGAAATTCAACAAGAAAAGTCATTATTCAAACCTAAATATAATAACAATTTATCTGACACAGAAGGATTAAACAAAGCATATACAAATGGTAAAGGTTTCTTTGTTGATGGCAATAAACTATATGTAGCAGGAACATTTGGTAAATCCGATATTAAATCAAATATTAATGATATTTTAAGTGATATTACAATTCCTTTCGGTTTAAGTTCATACAGTGAAAGATATAGAGATATTAGTAATATTCTTGATGAAAACCATAATGTAACCGAAGTGATTAGTCATAGTCTTGGAGCATCAGCATCATCAAAATATTTACAAAATAACCCTGATAGAAATATTCGTTTGACAACTTACGGCGCTCCTTTTGTTTCAATGTCATCTAAAAATGATGATAGTTATACTAATTTTAGAAGTGGTGGAGATGTGATTAGTATTTTAGACCAAGGTAGTATTCAAACACGAACCAATACTTATAACCCATTAACAAATCATCAATATTCAAATTTTCAAGACCAAGGAAAAGAACCAACTGTAGGTGAAGACCCGGTTAAACTTGTGATGTAATTATTTATATAAATTATTATATAAGAATGCCTAATAATGATATAAAAAATACTATAAATCCTAAAAAGAAAGTCAGTTATGATGACATTAAAAAGATTGTAGAAGACGAACCTAATTATAAGGTTGAAAACAATAATATTAAAAATAAATCTAAAAAACTATTAAATAAAAATTCTAAAAAAGAAGTTATAGATTATTCACACTTTAAAATAAATTAATTTAATAATAGAATAATATAATATTTTCTATTATTAAATATATAAAGATGGAAACATTAGATATTGAAGACCGATTACACGAAGGTAAATTAAGGTTTCGCTTGAAGGATGGTGCTTCTTATATTAGAATGAAAGAAAGTAAAAACTTTTATCCTTCATCTGTTTCAACATATACATCAGGTGGTTCATCATTAATAAGATGGAATATTACAGGACCACCGAACCAGTGGTTGGATTGTAAAAGTCTTGTAATGGGCTTTACATTGAATAACACTGATGAAACAACAGGGCATATATTAAGACCCATTGAGGCAAACGCCTTTTTTAGTCGTATTCGTGTATTGATGGGTGATGTTGTAGTTTGCGACCTTACATCGCTTCCACGTGTTGAGAAGATGCACGATGTTTTGAAGTCATCAGACCAAAAAAGAATTGACGAAAACTTAGGGTTTGGTAATTCGTTTATGAATAACGACCATAGATTTTTGAGTGTTACAACCACAGATGCAGGAGTTGTTGAAGATAGAGTTAAGAGGTCTGTAAGCACGGGCAATATGTTAGGTATTAATCCTAAATCTTTTGTTAATGTATTTTATGACCCCGATTTAAAATGTTTTAAAACTGTAGATAATTTCATTCCAATTTCGTATTGTCCTATTACCGTGGAGATGTATTTATGTAATAATGCGGCAGACCCTATCGTTGTTGGTGGTGCTTCCAGTTCTTTTACTGATGCTAATACAAGTAAGTTATGGTCTATTACAAAACCGCTTTTCAAAGGAAATGTTTACACCCTCGACGATTCTTTATATGCCGAATACAGTAAAATTTTAGAAACTGGTTCTCTTCCAATTACTTTTGAAACTGAAACAATACAAGAACAGACAGTATCTGAAAATTCTGAAATTTTCACAACAATTGTCAGGAATGTTTCTAAACTTAATAAGATATTTATTTCATTTGGTAGGGAAGTTGCCCCAGCTGGTTATGATGGTTATGTTGGTTCTTTTGGAGAAATTTATAAATGGTGGAATGCTATGTATCATCCACTGGCTCAAAGTACTTCTGTATTGTATGGCGGTTATGATAGTAATTATGATTTGTCAGCTTCTCTTGTAATTGGTAATCAAGTAATCCCCACACAAGAAGTGCAAGGTGTTAAAGAAGCGTATTTACATCTTATGCATTGCTCTGAAAAACCCTTTTTAATTCGTGCAGAAGATTACCAAACACAAAAGTTTATGTTTGGTTTTAATTTAATGAAATTTGAAAATAGTTCCTATACCGGAATGAATTTAAAAAATAATTCTAATATGGTTCTGCGTGTGAAACCACTTGATGGGACTACTTTATATACAACTTCAGTAATGCCGAAAACCCTTTACCTGCTACTTCAGCACGAGTGTATTCTTGAAATCCGTTCAAATTCTGTAACATTTTATGATTAAATAAAAAATATGATATTATTAATTTTCTAATTAATAATATAATATTATGAGCAAAAACTTAATGAATATCTTTGATATTACAGCAAATAGAATTAGGCAAGTAAAAGATGGAGCAGTCAATGATATAGAAGACCTTTACGCGAGTAAATCTGACATTCAAACAGTATTAGATAGTAAAGCAGACCAAGCAGACACCTATACAAAGGAGCAGATAAAATTTTTATGATATAACTGAAGCATACAATAAGACAGAAGTTAATGTATTATCAAATAATATTAGTTCAAATTCTTTTTTAATAGGTAATCTGACAATAACTTCAAATACAAATTTTAATAATATTTCATTAAATACAAGTTTAATAAGTAATTTAAATTCTACTATGACAACTAATTTTAATAATATTTCTTCAAATACTAATTTAATTAGTACAAATTTTAATGATATTTCATCAAATACAAATTTAATAAATAATTTGAATTCTACAGTATCAACTAATTTTAATAATATTTCATCAAATACTAATTTAATTAATACAAATTTTAATAATATTTCATCAAATACAAATTTAATAAATAATTTAAATTCTACTATTACAACTAATTTTAATAATATTTCATCAAATTCTCATTTAATATCTCAATTTCAAACAGGTTCATTTGATAGTGATTTATATTATAATAAAATAACAACTCATAATTTATTATCAGAAAAATTAGATACATCAATATTAAATAATACACTAATTCATAATATAACAACAACATCGACTTTTAAAATAGCAAATTTTGGAAATTATAATAATTTTTATGAAATGTACAATAATTATTTTGATAGTTATATTTATGGAAATTTAAGTGGAGCAACTATGTTTTTAAATCAAAGAGGTTTTGGAGATGTAGAAATTAATAATTCTTCAACTTTTCAAAATGATAAAATATTATTAAATCATAATACTACAATATTATCTAATTTACAAGTATCAGGTTTATTTTCGTGTTCATCTATTTTAGATGTTGCAGGTTCAGATGCTCGTTATGTTTTACAATCAGATGGATTAAATTCATTAATAACAGGAAATACAAACACAATCAACTCAATAATTACTAGCAATAATTCACAGGATACATCATTAGGACAAAAGTTAGATAAAATAGATACTAACGCTCAATCAGTAGCAGGTGCTATTAATTTTAGTGATAATACAACTTTACACAGTAATTTAAATATGCTTACTACTGGTTCTATAATTTGTAACAAGTTTAGTACTACACCATCACCTAATTTAGGATTACAAATGACTTTTCAAATGTTTAATAGAGAGTTCAATATTAATAGAGATGGTAGAATGTGGATGAGTAGTTCTGGAGGACAATGGGAAACTCAAATAGGAGATGCTAATGTTGGGCGTGTTTGGGTTAAGGATAGATTCGGTTTAGGTGCTGTTGGTGTTAATGGTTATGTTTTAAACTGTGCCGGAAAATCGAGATTTACTGATGCAGTTGATTTTATAGGGACTGACAAGGCAGTAAATCTTAACAATGGTTCATATTTGAATTTTAATAATAATGGTTCAATACGAAGATATACTCCTGATGCTATAGAAGGTCTATATATGTCTCATAATGATTTTGTTTCTATTTCTATTGGCGATGTTACAAATGCTTCTAATCAATATATGATGTGTGATGGATTAGTGAATAAAACTATTTTTAGTAAACCTATAGATGTTTTAGGAAACATTTATACAAATGCTAATGTTAATTGTGATAATGTTAATATTGATACTGATGGTAAATTAACAATTGATACAAGCTGTGAATTATACAGATATGTTAGTGCTTTTTCATCTTTTGATATGAGAAATACTGATGTTAATTCTTCAATTAGATTTGTTATTGGAGACAGTTCCGTTCAGTCTAACATAGTCGGGGCAGTTAATATTACTACCGGATGGACTTTTAACACAAGCACTGTTGATGTTATGGGAAATTTGTTTGCAGACGATGTTTATGTTAAAACTAATGGAGCATTAAGAAGTAATCATATAGCGCCTAATGGTGGAACATTAGTGACCGTGGATACCAATCTAGCAGTTCAAAACGCTTATCTAGCAACTAATACAATTCAATCATTTGATTTAACAACGGTTTCATTTTTGAATAATATTTCAATGACTACTGGAACTGATATTAAAATGGGAACAAGTGAAATATCAACTTATTACGATGGAACTAGTTTATCTACAATTGATGTAATATTCAGAACATCAAACACTGCGTTTAGAGTTTCAGATGCTTCAAGTACACCTTCAGTTTTATTATCTATTGATAAGACATTTGGAACTACAGTAAATACTGAAAGTTTTACAAATAATGCTCCATCGACTTTTAATGAAAATGTAACAGTTGCAGGAACGAAAAAAATGTTGTGTAATTTAATTGAACCATCAACAGGAACTAATATAGATTTAACAGCATCAACAGTAACCATAAATGGAACGTTTGTTGATTCATCTGATTCAAGATTGAAATATGATATAGACAATGTCAAATCTAATTGTATGAATATTATTAAGAAATTTAAACCGAAGAAGTTTAAGAGACGCGATAGAAATGATAACGGTAAAACTCATATAGGATATATAGCAGATGAAGTACTAAAAGCAATTCCTAAAGAATTTGAAAATGTTGTTAGTAAAGACAGAGAGTATTTAGGATTAAATTATTTAGTTTTACCTGTGCTAGTTCATAAAGCAGTGATAGAATTAAATGATAAAGTTGAAAAATTAGAAAAAGAAATTAAGGAATTGAAAAAAGAAAAATCTAAATAAATAATTAAATATAAATATATAAATATATAAAACAAATAAATAAATAACTAAATAAATAACTATTACATATAGATATATGGACATTGACAGGAAAGTTAAGATACAAGTATTATTTCAAAATGATAGTATGAGAGAGAAAATTTGTTACTGTGGTTGTAGAATTACTAAGTTAAATAAAGATGAATTTACATTAGTTAAATGTAATAATAAAGAATGTAATTTTAGTCATTCTAAATTTGATGAATATATTAAAGAATTAAAAAAACAAAGGAAAGAAGAGAAATTCCACAGACGAGTAGATAAGTATAGAAAGGCACTGGACCTCGTAGCTTGGGGATTATTATGGCCTATTTTAATTCCTGTGAGTATTTATTATTATATTATAATCTAAAATAATAATATATAAATGGGTAATTCGAACAGTAGTATTGAAACTTCAAGTATTGATAAAATTAATGATATTGATGTAGAACAATTAGATTTAAGTAATATTGATAAATTACAGTTGAAAGCAATTAAACAAATGAGTGAAAGATTAGAAAAACTGGAGAAAGTAAAATGTGACAAATTAATATAAAAATTACCAGTTCAAATTTGTAGTTATAGTTTGTTCTGAATTAATAATATTAAACGTTATTAACATTATTAATTAAACAAATATGAATAAAATTTACTAATAAAACTTTGTCTTTCATAATTGATGACTTTAATAGTTATTTTTTTAACTTGTAATGAAATAAAATTAACCATATTACGGCTATACGTTAAATTAGTTTCATAAAGGTCTTTATTAAGAAAATAATAAATATCAAATAAATTATTTGATGTTAAAGTACGATTACGAACATGATTCAAACAAGTAAATGAGGTAGATGTAGCTAATATATCGTATTCAATTAATAATTTTAATGGTTTATGATTTTGATGTAATTTACCTAAGTCACTTAAGTTAAAAATATATGAGGTACCATTATTAATATTGATATTATCAATTTCAAAATATTGCATATTATTTAATTTGTAAGACTTATACACTGGTTTAAATTTATTAATATATTTTTTAATAATATTATTATTTTTTATTTTTAATAATCTAACATCATCTAAAATATACGATATTAAAATGTTTTTAATTTCTATTGGTAAATAATAAAATATCATATAATATTAATATATTTATTTTTTAATTAGTAATTTAATTATGTATTTAATTATTAATTTCAGGTGTTTCTTCTGGTTGTAATAATTTTAGGTATTCTTGGTGTTTTTTGCTTTTAATATGCTTTGCTTTACTATCATAACATATTGACAGACCACACTGACACATTATTTTTGCCCGCCCCCTTTTCCTATTACTTTCTAAAATGTTATCATAATTTTGAGTTTTGTATTCTTTGTCTCTTTTCCGTATTTCGTCTTTATTGTCTTCTCTGTATTGTTTTCTTTGTTCGCTGATATTGTCTTTATTGTTTTCTCTGTATGTTTTATTTTGAGTAAGTATTCTATCCTTACAATCTGTATAGTATTCACTGCGTGTTCTTCCTGCGACTTTCTGATTTAATGTCGCTAAATGTCTTATCCATTCACCTTCTCTCTTCAACAAATGTTCTTTGTTTTCACAAGGGTAATCTTCTATTAACTCAATGTAAAAATTATCTACACCTAACTCTGCCATTTTCTGATAAACAAAATAATTTTGTTTTTTGTCGTTCTTTTTCTTTTTATGGTCGTAAAAACGCTTACTTAATGGTTGGGTTGTAGAACCTATATAAATGTCATCATTTACAGTATTTCTTACAGAATATATCTTTCCATTTTTATAGTCTTTCGGTTTATTTCGGTTTTCTTCCATAATACTATATAAATGTCTATCCTTTAAATACTAACTTATTCTTAAATATTGTGTGAAGTTTTTAAGAAACATACGGTTTGGGTCTTTTTGGAGAAGGTCAATATACAAAAAACTATGTGGTTCGTCAGTAGCAGTTTCATATAAATCATAAATTACTTTCTTGCTTTCGTGTAAGTTGTTTCTTCTAACAATTGCTGATAGTTCATCTTGTAGCAACTCAATTTCTTTAAAATTTCTCACTTTATAAAAGAACAAATGTGTAGCATTTACTCTAATTAATGGTGGTATTGTATTAAATTTCTGAATACTTGTTATTACTGATATACCGTTATGGCGTCCTCTTACATACAATGAGTTTAACAGTTTGTTATGTCTCGCCACCTTAGGGTCATCACTTATATCATCCAAAATAACCAATATGGAAAACAATTTTCTTAATTTGTTTCTTTTACTATATTCTGTTATTTTGTGTTGTGTCTCTATCACTTGTTCTAAATCTTCTGCCTTAAACTCTTCAAATAAGTAAGGTTCTTTTTCATTATCCACCTTCATTTCTTCTTTTATATATTTTTTAACGGGCAACCACACACTATCAACATTGATTGAAGGAGACCAAATATATATTCTTTCAAAACAGTTTTTGTATATATCAAGTATCATATTAATCAATAAAACTGTTTTACCGCTTCCTGACGGTCCAGTTATGATACTTCTGAATGGCAATTTAGGGACGACCTCATGCTTACTTTGCTTAAAGTCATATTTGATTTCATCAATTGGTTTTACATCAGGCATAATAAAAATAATATTAAAGACATTTAGAAAATAATTTAATATTTATTATTTTATATGGATAGAAGTTATTCAGATTATATTGATATAATAGATAAAGTAGAAAATATAGAACAAGTAATAATAACCGATAATAGATTTAAGAAAGTATGCTATTTTGTTTTAGAATTAATTAAGTTTGTGATACAATATATTAAAAATATAAATATTAATATAGATGGGGAGAAAGAAAAAGAATAAGACAGAATCAGTTGTTTCTTCAACTGATGAAGAAAAAGAAGAAATTGTTAAAGAAACATCAGTTATTGAGTTTGCTTGTCCAATGTGTAAAAAGATGTTAGAATTAAAAAATGAATTAGAAATACAAAAGAAAGGAACTTGTAAATGTTCGTTTATTCCGACAAGTTTCAAAATAAGTAAGAATGATAAGAAAATGAATATTGATAAAACTAAAGACAGTATAAATCTGGAAACAGATGTTCATAATATTGCTATACACTTTGGGAGGGGGGTTATTCCATCCGAGAATGGCGATAGGGAAACACAGGAAACTATACGCGAAATGATGAAAAAATAATAGTTAAAATTATTTCTATTATTATTTATAATGCAAGATGGTATAAATAATATTCTTAAATTCATTGATGTAAAAGAATTGAAGTTAAATAATTTTATTGAAGAATATAACGAAAATGATATATTAATTAATTTTGTTAATGACTTTAGAAATAGCAAAATTGATTTTAACATGTTTTATAATTCTATTAATTATGCTGATTTATTTGAACAATCAGATTTAAAATTTTATTGTAAAAGAATATATTCATATACTTTAAGATTTATTGCTAATTATGATAATAAAAATGCTATTCAGTTTTATGAAATTACATTGAGAAAAATGAATAATATTTACAAAAATAGTAACATTAATGTTGTTAATGTGTTTGAATGTATTAAATGTTTAATAATTTATATTACAGATAATATTGAAAAGTTTCATAAATATTCAAAATTTAGAAAAACTATTATTTGTAATTTAATTGGTAAATTGAATAATAATTTAACGAGTTACACAATAACTAATTTTGAATTGACTTATAATGATATATGATTTTGTAAAATAAAAGTTTAGTTTTAAAAGTTTTATTTTATAATATAATATATATATTTACATGGATGAAGGATTAGAAAAGATTGTTAAAAAACTGAACAAGGTTTTAGAACAGAATAAGAATATTTTAGAAATCTTGCAAGAAATGGAAAAGAAGAAACCATTAACAAACAGTTATCAAAGTAAAGAAGTAGATAGAACCAATGCTGAATATAAAAATAAGAAACAAACGTATTTAAACAAACTTAATAACAAAGAAATTAAAGAACCGAAGGCTTCAACTATGACATTTTATCAAATCGACTATGATGAAGATACAGGGGTTTATTCATAAAGTTGCATTTACTCATAGATAATATTATCTAAATATCTTTAATAATGAACTTATTAGAGATGTTTAGCGGAACAGGCAGTGTTGGACTTGTTGCAAAGTCGCTCGGTTTCAATGTTATTTCATTGGATTTGAAAAATGCTGATATAAATACTGATATTTTGAAATGGGATTATAAACAATTTGATAGGAACCATTTTGATTTTATCTGGGCAAGTCCTCCATGCACTGAATATAGTGTAGCAAAAACTAGGGGCATTAGGAATATCGAATATGCAAATAGTATTGTCTTAAAAACTATTGAAATTATCAAATATTTCAATCCTAAGTATTTTGTAATCGAAAATCCACAAACTGGATTATTAAAAAATCAGGAGTTTATGGATGAGTTTGATTTTAAAGATGTAGATTATTGTAAATATGGAATGCCTTACAGAAAACGCACTAGGCTATGGAATAACATTACAACTTGGAAACCTAAAGATTTATGTAAAAAGGATTGTGACAACATCAGGAATAATAAACATATTGAAACAGCACAACGGCTACCATCGGGCACTAAGGAAAAATGGGGGGACAATCCAATAATACATAAACAGGAAGATTTATATAAACTACCTAGCGAATTAATTAGTGAAATCTTGGTGAGTTTGAATTAGGGTGGTTCATCACAACATCCACCATCATTGCATTCATCGCGGATGAGGCGAAGCCTTTAAGGGGGACGCGCTCACACCAGAAAAGAACCAAACACACCCACACCCCAAAAACCGCCGAGAGGGAAATCCGGATGGAAGCACAAACAAAGACGAAAGCCACATTTAAGATGCTGAAACTGACATGCTGGATGCTGAAACTGACATGCTGGATGTTGAATCTGACATGCTGGGTGCATGCTGGATGCTGAAACTGACATGCTGGACGCTGAATCTGACATGCTGGATGCTAGATTTGAGCTGTGGGATGGTGCATTCCATCACACATGACCCTTGTGTGATACATCCTAGTCTGACATCTGCACATTCTGCAACTGCGCCGTGAAAATTGTATAAATTGGAGAGATAATCAAACTTTAATCAAATGTGTGTTGAGAATAAAAGGAAGACATAATATAAATGTAGAAGATGATATTTTAATATTTCTAACTGTAAATAAAATACCACCTTATGATTATGTTAAACAGTTTCTTAAAATTAGTAAGAAAAATATGAAATGATGGATGATATATTATGGTTGTTGTGTTATAGTCAAGATAAAGGAGAAGATGTTAAAGAAAATATCAAATTATTTATTGAAAGTAAAAAGTTTAATGTTCAGAATACATTGAGAGATATTAATATTATTTTTAAAATGATGTATGAAAGAAGAAAGATTTGTCAATTAAATTATTATCCTGTACTGAAATTATAATCATACTATAATAATAACATGTAAAATCTTATATGTTATAATTATACTGTACTTATAGTTTGTAAAGATTGAAATATTTCATTTTTCCTTGATTTGGCTGACTCTTTCAAAGTGCGTTGTTTGAACTTGGTATGCTCTTTTGATTTTTTCGTGCTTTGGCTGTTTGTTTTTTATTTTGTTTGATACTCTTCTGATATTTTTTGATGGTATGTTGCTTTGTTTTTGATTTTGTGTGTTTTTGAGTTTGTGTTCTTTGATGGTTTTTATTTTTGCTGTTTTGTTGGTATGCTTGTTTGAATTATTTAATGTTTTATGCTTTGATTAAATATTTTGTTGGGGGTTGTTCTGGTTTTTGAGTTGCTTGGTGGTTCTTATCTTGTTTTCTGTGAATTTTGCTGATTTTGTTGTATGCTGTTTGAATATTTGGTTTTAGTGTTACAAATGCCGTTTTATGTATTTTTGGGGTGGGGTGGGGTGGGGTGGGGTGGGGTGGGGTGGGGTGGGGTGGGGTGGGGTGGGGTGGGGTGGGGTGGGGTGGGGTGGGGTGGGGTGGGGTGGGGTGGGGTGGGGTGGGGTGGGGTGGGGCGGGTGGGATGGGCGAGGGTTTGGGTTGGTGTGGGCGTGGTGGGTGGGGGTGGGTTTGGGTGGGTGTGGGTGTGGTGGGTGGAGGTGTGTGGCGGGTACGGCAAAGCGGGGACCTTTTTTTGGAAGGAAACGGACGCCGAAAACAATCCACACACCTGGACGACAGGGGGTTGGACATTTTGCAGCGATTGAGTTGCATTTGAGCTTCTGTTTGCATTTATGCTTCTCCTCGGTCTTGGGCTTGCGCTTGTGTTGGTTTCCCCCTTTCAGTTTATGGTTGTCTTTGTGGTTGTGGTTGTGTTCATGTGGTTACAGTGTAGAGGGGCTCTGCGTGCTCGTTTTGTTTGAATGTTGTTATGTGCATTCATGTCTGTTGCGTGTCAAAGCTTTGTGTGCCTGTGGATTGATTGGAGAACGTTGTTTCCGGTTGGATGGTTTGCAGCTTAAACTGAATGTGCGGGGGTACGGTTGGTTGCTTGGATGGTTGGTTGGTTGGTTGGTTAGTTGGTTGGTTGGTTGGTTGGTTGGTTGGTTGGCGCCGCGGTAGGAAAAAGGTTTGGGATGGGTTCAGGTAGGTTTCGGGTAGGGTTGGTTAAGGCCCGGTATCGTTTTAACATCCTCAGCATCGTTTCCAACATCCTCAGCATCACCAGGCTTTGGTTTAGCCCCAAACCTTTGTCCGTTAGTGATTCACCAAGGGTGAAGGTTAGAACGTCTTAGCTTACAGTAGCTTTGCCAGACTTACCGTTGATGCTGAAGACTTTGCTTATCAGTGCCGCCTTTACAAGGGGAAAACGCTTTACGGCGGCCAAAAAATTCAGTTTTGCGAAGGTTTTGCCGCGCAGGAGCTGGGAGCCTTGCGCCGGAAGGTGGACCCGTTGCCGGACTGGTGTCAGGTGCTGCCCCTGGGGGCTGGTGGTGGAGAAGCCAAGCTGTCGCCCTTCTGCCCTCTTGGGTTTCTCTCACTTTCCCGTTTAACCAGCGAGCGCAGTGCTTACTTTTTGCCCGGGGGGGGGGGTGGTCGGTTCCTTTTTCGGTTCTTTGCTGGTTGTCTACTCTCTTGTCCAAACGGATCTCTCCAAGTAATTAGGTCGACTCCAGGAAAATCATTATGGCATCCAGAAAGAGGGCCCCACAAAACAGGACTGGGATTCCTCTAAAGAAGATGCTTTTTGGGAGTTCCGAAACAAGAGGACGCACAAAGATAAAACTCATCGCATGGAAGGAACGCTGTCGTGACGTTGTCTCTCAGCTGGCAAAGCCGAAGGGGAGCAAAAACATGGCTGTGGTTTCAATCAAAACAGCGCAAGCGCTCGAGATCCGGTTTACCTCCCAGCCAGCTGCGCTCGAGATCCAACTGAATACGCTCGCACGCTGGCGCATGACTCGTCAAGCTGAGAGGTGTCCTTGCGGAGCAAAATTTATCGTCAGCATCAGCATGGAAGGCTTCCCCGTCGGTGTGCTTCACCTCCCACGTCCCTGCGCGAGAGAGAATGGATTGTGTTCAACAAATTGGGCGTTCACCTGTTGGTGTCTCCTTGGATGATCTCTCTTGCCTTCTGTGCCCCGAAAAGATATCACATTCATGCCACCCTTGATTTCCCCCATGACCTCAGGAAGGCAATTTCGAGCATAACCGGAATCAAAGCAATCCAATGCACCACCGTGGGTGTCATTGTCAACACATTGGGGCCCTTAGGGATTCCTAAGAGCCAAAATGACCAAACCCATATTGGTGTTTCCCAAAGCGCCAAATCAGCAAGCACATTGAGCACTCCAAGGTAGTGAATATATACTGTACCAGAGCCTCAATAATTTCACTGACCTGGGTTCTCATGGTTCTGACTTTCATTCGTGTGTGTGTGTGTGTTTTCCCCATAGCCCATTCTTGCACGTATAAATGTTGAATCAGATTGAATTATGCATATTCTCCTCCCATGCCCATGTCTTACACACACACACACATGGTTGTGGCTCAACAAAATGTACCAAAATGGTGGGTTCCTTTGTAAATGGAACAACTAAAACCTGCGGTTTGCCCTAGCTCTTGAATTTGAGCCGCACCAGGGTTCCATTTTGGTACCTGTTGTTTGAGCCACACCCACATCCGTGTTTTTTTTTGGCTAGATCCCCCACTAATGCCCTGTTACCCTTTTTGGGGGGAGGGTTCCCGTACTAAAATAGACTACAGAAAAGAGGGTAGCCTTATTCTAACCTCTCTACTGCAGGACCTAGTTGACATTTCGCAGAAGTTGCGACCATGGCTGGCCGGCTCAGCAGGTGGCAGAGGTGCAGCTGGCCGAGCTTGCGCAAAAGGCCCAGGCGGCGGGCGGTTTTTGGGGCTCTGGTGTTTTGTTGGTGTGTTCAGGTGTGTCTTGTGTTCAGGTGCTGGCTTGTTGGTTTGTTCAGGTATTTTGTTGGTTTTGTTGGTTCTCTTGGTTTTGTGGGTGTTGTTGGTTTTGTTTTGTTGCTTGTCTTTTTAGATGCCCTCTTGGATGAGGTGTTGTTGCCTTGTTCTAGGTACTTGCCTGCAGTGTGTGTGCGCGCTTTTAGTTATGACACATACCGAGTTCCGCGCAGGACGAAATCCGTCGAACTCAGAGAAACACACCTGCACAGAGATTGCAGCTTCTGCTCTCGAAGTTTTGCAACATGATTCTCTATAGTGCACCCCACATGAGGTGTGCAAAGTTCCCACTATGGCCCTTTGTTTTTGTGTAGGATTGCTTTTTGAGGTACTCCCCCAACCTGCGAACAGCAGACACTTTGTGTGATTCCCCAGCTGTGCATCCTCTCAAGGCGGTCCAAAAATGCCACAACTTGGTCAAGCGGTATTTGTGTTGTTTTGAGATGTTTTGAGCATAGAGATCCCACAAAACGCCCCCCTGGGATCAGGGCGCGGAGAAGCGGTTGGATCTCCTCAAGGAGAAGTCCAGCCAACTGCAGGCGCGATGGTCGGATCGGATCGGACAGCACCGGAGGAGCCCCTTGGCTCCCATTTTTTTCGGTGGGTTTTCCTTCAAAGTCATAACCAGCACCAGCATAGACCCCGGAAAACAGGCGGATGGTTGCACACCAGCACCTCTTTATGTGAAGTTAGAACCCCTAGGCCCTATAGCTTTCAGCTATCTGGGGAACAAACACTAGGACATGCCCTCTTTTGCCCTGTCGCACAAAGAAACAAAAACGGCAACCTGTAAAGATGAGTGTTGTGTGTTTGGTTTTCATTTGCGACTCCTCGAAAAAGGCGCTCTCAACAAAAAGACAAACTCATGTTGTTGATTGCACATCGTGTGAATCGGGCTCTCAGATTTGGACACGAAAAGCAGGTCTTTGGGGCTTGAACTGTTTGGTCAAGTATTGGGTTGTTACTATGTTTCTTCCCCAGAATTAGCTCCGCCTTTCCCTTTTTTGCTTTTTTGGGGTCCCCATTGTTTTTCACTAACCAGGCAAAAAAAATATTTTTGCTGGGGTCCGATTTTTCCAGCCAAGTTTTAAGGGCTCAGCGCTGAGCGAAGCCCAGCGAATTTCCTCGTCCAACGTGAGCCTCTCCAAGCTCACAGATCGAAAACCACTTTCAGCGAGCGGCGCCCTTCGAATGTCTCAGCTGTTCAGTGGCTCCCTTTTTCTTTTTCCCCTTTTTTTTTGGTGGCTGCCCCACTAAAATGGTCTTCCCAAAAAGGGGTTCCCTTTTTTTCCCAGGGTCACTGAACAACTGAGAAGAGATGTGCCTTCTCCATTTCTTTTCAGCGATATTTTTTTTTTTGTCGATCACGATTGTCAAAAAAGAAGAATGCTTGACCAGAATGGGTGAAATTCACATCTAGAACCCTGTGTCCTTTGAGATTCCTTCCTTGAATTCCCCTCAATCTCATTCGTGCTGCTGGTACAGGTCAGGCACCCCAAAACCTCGGCCAATGAACCCATGCCGGTGGTGTTTAAGCAGACTTTTGGGCTCGTTTGCAGAAACATCTCCAGAACAAGTCATGGCAATGTTAAGGCGAAGCCAAGAAAGGGCTTTCCCAGTGAACAGCCGATTTGGGTTTTCAACAAACCTCCTGGGGCTCCAGACTCGAATTCGAGGAGAGCTGCGACCTGAACAAGTTCTGCTTCCACGGGCTGTCTGTGTCTAGGCGAAAAAGATCCAGACTTTCTCGGAAGCTACTTGCAATTGGTGCTTTCGACCTTTGCTAGCGCCGAACTTTGTCATCATTTCTCATCTCCAAACGTAGCCGGACACCCGTACAAGAGAAATGGCATGCGGGCGAAAGTGCCATAATTCAGGGTCGGATACTCATGCTTCTGGACTAACCAAAAGACTGACAAATGAGAGCGCGCTTTGAATGGTTCACTCTTGGCGTTGGTTGGTAGCAGCAGACCTTGGAAGCTCCAGGGAAGACTACTGAGTCATTGACTACTGTATGGTTTTTCTACATGTTTCTCAGTTGCCCAAAGCGAATCAACCTGAAATGGCCACTTGGTTTGGTCCATAGTTTGTCCCAAATGCTTAACCCTAATTTCCACGTCCCTTGGTCAAGTGGGGTTTTGTTTGCGATATGTACCTTTCCTGAGGGATCATTGGAGAGGACCTAACAAAACAACATGGGGCAAGCAATTGATCTTGGTCCACAAGGCATGTACATATTAGTTTTCCTCCGGGAAAATCAGCCATTAGCAGAGGAAGTTGAACTATACACCAGGTGAAAGTAGATGGCACAACTCCCCTTGAGTGGGTACCAAAGGGGATGACTAAACCAGAATGGGGGACTTGTGCCATCAACTTTTACCAAACTCTAGTTCTTAGATGTTTAACCTGGAAACTAGGCGACCATGGATATAAGTCAAGCAAGCCTGTTTTCCATTTGAAACCCCGTTATAAGCCTCGGTTCCCAGCCATCTCTAGGTTTCGCAGACTTTTAGGGTTGGTTTCCAATTAACCCACAAGTTTAAACGTATGAATCCAAGGATAGCGCATAGCTGCGCCTTTGTAGCTTGACCCAATGCCAAGGATCGCTTAGAGGCAACGAAGGCTGTGGCCGATGCCCGACGCCCTGGTGATCTGTTGGCCGTGGTTCTGGCCATCGAGTGTTGGTCGTCGTAGATGTCTCCTGAAATTGAGGGAGGAAAGGGACGCCTCATTTTGTTTAAAAGGATGCTGAGGAAAAAGTGGTTGTTTTTTGGCGGGTCGCTATTTTTAGGAAACGCACACATGTGCAAACCAATTTGCTTTACATGGTCTCCCACTCGTATGAGCAATGGGCAGTTGATGATCTCGGTTTTGGGTGGTTCACTTTTGGTTTCTAGTTTGGGCATGGATGTTGAAATGAATATCTTCACCCAACAGCCGAGGGGCAACTCCTTGTGCTCAAGGTCCTCGTTTCCTGTGTCCTTACCAATCCCAGGTAAAGGGCCTGGCACATCTTGAGGCAACACTCGCCAGCCCCAAGCCAGGAAAGAAACACTGCAAAATCGCAAGACCATGGCTCAGTTGAGAAGGGCACCTACCTGGTTTGAAGGGTTCATGGGGCCTGCAAAGTCCGTTTGTCCACCGTGGTAGAAGCAACAGTCAATGGTGTTGGGCGTTGATCACATGGCCGGTGTTATTTATAGCTGTCCGCACAGGAGCAACCTGCACTTGATACTGTCAGATTTGGCCTTGAAGATGCGAAAAACGCGTGGATGTGTGTGTGTGTGTGTTGAAACTTGTCCAGACTCCATAGCTTTGTCAGAGTTTTGTGACAGGAAGATCTACGGGAAATGGCCACCCAAACCGTAAATGAGCTGTTTTTCTTGTAAAGTTCCTGCAACCCAGACCTTTGCTGGATCCAGGTTGCGCACGCAGATGTGCAGAGGCTGGCTGGGCCCTTCTGGGGGCCGTAAGGTCCTGTGTATGGCTTTGACTTCCGATTGCCAGCGCGTTCAGTGGAAGGAGGCCTGAAAAACATCCTTAAATGCAGGGGGCAAGTAAAAACGTCTTTCAATTCTTGCGCAATCACTCAAGGAATCGATGGGAACGAAGGTGTTTGTCAATATTGCTGTAGGAAATTGCCAGAAGGCGGGGTGGCCCATCATTTTGGCACATTCCCTGATGATGAAATTGACAATGCGACTGACTAGAGAGACAGCGTTGCTTGCACACTGTTGCATTTTGATTCTTTGCAACCGTTTACTCATGGTGCGTGCTCGAACTCCGCAAATATAGGGACTGACCGAGCCGTTTGACTTCCATCACGTCTACGCCACATGGCACCATGGTGCCTTTCTGATCACGCCTCACCGCCTCACCTATGCAAGCACCTTAGCTTCTCCGGGTGGCACTCAGTACAACGATCCTTTAGGATTCGAGTAGACTCCTTTGTCGGGTTTTGGTTGTGACTCACAACTTGGTGTTTGCAAGCTTCCTGTTACAGCAAATGTCAAGGGGGAGTTAGGCACCAGCCAGAAGGCCATGGATTGCTTGCATGGAAGACCTCAAGATGTTCATGTGTTTGCATGTTCTTGGGTTTTCTTCAACATGAAACTCTTCTTGTTCTTTGCGGGGCCATGTTGGGATAGGTTCATTATGTTGGGTCGCCATGCCTTTCAAAGCTCAAAAGCTCATTGCGTACGTCCAGGCAGTTCTAC
The DNA here is from genome assembly GCA_963377175.1 of Effrenium voratum. Lineage (NCBI taxonomy): Eukaryota > Dinophyceae > Suessiales > Symbiodiniaceae > Effrenium > Effrenium voratum. The sequence continues at coordinate 564,299 of CAUJNA010003413.1, forward strand.
GGGAAGCCTCTGATTTTGGGAGTTTGGCGAGTTTCCCGTAGAACTTCCTGTCGCTGGTTTCTATGAGCCCTCGGTCCCACTTGGCTCCGTCCAAGCGGTAACCGCAGGCTGAAGGTGGTGGAGTCCTGCCACCACCAGGACGACGCGGGGAGCGAGCGCTTCGGAACCGCATCCGAATTTCCGCCAATCCGCGGTTGGGTAAAGGGATCGGTGCGTGAATGGTAGGGAATCAGTCGTTTGGGTCATTTAGGTCTTGGATGGTAGGGGTAATTTGCCCCTTGGCGTTTGGGTAATTTGGGTATGGGTCAAAATGAGTCACCACCAGGAATTGGACCGCAGGTCTTGGTACCCATGTTTTTGACCACAGCCATTTAGCCCTATGGTAGGGGGTAATTTGCCCCTTGAATGGTAGGGAGACCGTGGTTTTTGGGGGGGGGAGGGATGGGTTGCAGGTCCCAGAAGTTCTAAGCGAAGTCCGCGCCAGGACCTTTCAGATGCTTTGGGCCGCCTGCAGAGGCGCCGTGATCGGGTTCAGATCCCATCTGTATGGGCTGTCGTCAGCTCGTGAGTCGGGGGTCATTGTTTTGGGGAAGTGTTGCTTTGACCCAAAAGGCAACCAGAAGGCGACGGATGTATCGTCTTGTTTTGTTTAGTGTACATATTCATGGTTATTTAGAAGTATGTGTATCTATATATACACATACTTATGACTTCTGTGTTCAGGCCCTCTTATTTATCATTTATATATCTACACCAGTTACAGAGCTTCAGCCATGAGCGTTCCACTTGTTTTTGTCTGAGATGCCGAGTCTGAGATGTGTTGCGTGGAGTGAATCCGCACACACCGGATGCAATACATATCTCATACAGTAGCGACTTGGCGGTATGTTAAAACTGGGCAACTGCTTCTTGATATGTTTGGTGCTGAACGAAAAACTGAAATGAAACCCATGTGGAGTCCCGCTACCCGGTGGACCCAGATGTTCAGTGGCACCCTTCCCACGTGTTTCCGTGGTAAATGGCGAACCCTACGGCTGGAGTCTCAAACTGTGGGGCAAGATCAAACGAAGGCAATGCGGGTGGAGGGCCAACCACCACGTGAATTGCCATGGAACCCGCCAGGTCCCTTTAAAGGAACATAGTTTTCCCGGAGCCTTTGTCAGGTTGTGGATAGGTTTGGTCACAAGCCTGCCCGCAAAGGTCGACCTAAGCTTCTTCTTTTTCCCCCAAAGTCAGGGTCCCTCTCTCACCTGGATCCATTTCCTCTTGAAGGGACCCTCTGTGAGGTATCAGCTGACAGGAAGTACCCTCCCAACATAACGTGGGAGGGCACCTGGAAGATCATTGTCCTCTTGGGGCCCTCTGTCAGGTGCCATGTTAGTGGGAATGAGGGTAACCTTGATGTCCAAGTCCTTACCTTTTTGGGAAGACCATTTTAGCGGTAAATATAAAGCTTGGACTTTTCTTGGGCCATGAACTCAGCAAGTGAGAGAAAGTATCTTTGATGTCCAAGTCCTTTGGGCAAGTGAGTAGCTGCCTACCAGGGCCGGCTGAGATGTTTTCAGTCGTGACATGCGCAAGGCGTGTGGATCGGACCGATGCCAAGGCCGGGGGTTGAGCCTATGGCACGGCGCGCGCTGGGGCTATTAGACATCCGAAAAATGTGCCCTGGAAATGCGTGCTTCTTCCAAATGTGGGACTCCCAGTGGTTGGTGTCCCTGTTGGTTTCACTTTCAGACCCTACCAAAAAAAAGGGCCCCTCATTGTGAGACAGACCTAGATGACACCTGCATTTCCCATTCATTGACTTTTGACATTCCGGGGTCCCGGGCAGCAAGGTCAACAACCTGCAAAGGCTCTTGTGGAAAATGGCGGGCAATTGGGGGGCGATTTCTCTGAACCCGCGGCTTGAGAATGGGACACGCAACGGCTCTGGATTCCTTGGCCCTGGATGCAACAGTCTTTGACCCCGTTTCGAGTTGGTCAAATCGACTCCAATGGAAAGTCAAGTTGGTCGCACTTTTTGTGAGGGTCTCCCTTTTGGAGTGGTTTCAAAAAGGAAAGCCTCTCGCCATGTTTTGTTCTCCCTATTTTAAGAGGCACCAATATGGAACCCAAACAGGGGGAGGTTCAAAAGGTAATCCCAACCCGCTTGAAGTCATCAACAAAAACATGGGCTGAACTTCTGACCCCGGTGTGGGACCTTGGATGCTCTGAACAGCCAAGGTACGTTTCCCGCAGAATAGCGTGCCACAAGAACCCTCATGTTTCGAGTCTCACGCCCCGAGTTCCTGGACTTCCGTTACTTTTTTGGTTTGGACCACTTGGTAAACAACCAGTTTCTACTTGTTTGGCCAATCCACTCGGGAAGTGAGGAGGACTCTCACCTTTGGAGGATCCCTTTGCGATTCTCGAGACCTCACTTCCTGAGTTCATGAACTTTAAACTTTTTGGAAGGACCATCTCAGTGGTACAGAACAAGTTTGGTTACTTTTTTTGGGCCATCTCAGCCAGTGAGAGACCTTGTCGCTCGTGAGGCTTGGAGTCCCAAAGTGCTGAGAGAGGGACAGGATCCCTTCGAGAAGTTGCCGGGGTAGTCTCGCTCGCTCCCTGAGTTCCTGGACTTTAGACTTTTGGGGTTGGACCATTTTGGTGGTAAACAGAAAGTTTGGACTTTTTTTGGCCCATCAACTCAGGAAGCGAGTATTTCAAGCAGGGGAGTGTTCAATCGGGTTGCACCCATTGCCCCCCTTTCGTTTCGCTTCGCCACCAACGGCGCGGAAGGGCGCGGAAGGGTGTTCTTCACGGGCGCTGCAATGAGTTGGAGTTCGGCGGTTTCTTTTCTGCTCCACTACATGTTTTTCTTGATGTCTTGACTTGTAAGTGTGTTCCTTTATGTATTTATGTATTGGTGTTCCTTTGTAACAGAGCTGCCTTGTTTTGGTGATTCCCCGCAGCTTCTTGTCTTTGATGTCAAAGTTAGAACTTTGGTGCATTTTGCCAAGGGATGTTCGGACTTGAACTTTTTGCCAACTCATCGGTTTTCCGAATTAAACCACAACAAGGTATTCACTTTTAGCAGGGGAGCAGAAAGCAATCGAGTTGATTCCTTTGTGTCTTGACTTGTAGATTTGTTCCTTTGTGTATTGATGTTTTTGTCTTGCATAATTTTGATGGTTCTTTCTGTGCTTTATGCATTAATTCCTGATTCCTTCCTTCCGTCCTCCCTCCCGCCCTTCTGACCCCCATCCCTCCCTTCCGACCTCGCCTCCATCCCTCCCTTCCGTCCCTCCCTCCACCCTGACCCACCCGGCATTTTGGCCGTGGCCACATAGCAGTCGTCCGAAAGGTCCTTGTATTGAGATATGAAGGGGAGATCGTTTGGTCTTAGTCTTGGCCTCCGCGAAAACTCCGCGATGGAGGTCGCAACAGTCAAGTTGTTGTTCGCGAAAGCTTTGTGTAATTAAGAGTGGTTTGCTAACCCTTTCAACCAACTTGTTAAAGGGTTTGTTAAATAAACACAGACCCTTCTTGTTTCACAGGCGGCAGGCGTGTTTATTTGTCTGTGTTGTCACCGCTGTCTTGGGATCAGGCCCAGCACAACCTCGAGGACCTGAAGAGGACTGGCACCAATCGGACTGCAGGGTTGGCTTCCTTTGAACCATTTCACTATGGGTGGTGTCCTTTCATTTCCCCATTGAACAAATTGAAGCTTATGCGGGTTCCCTTTGATTTTCCTTTCAACAGTTTGACCATGGATTTCTCTTGGCCTTCCTTTCCACAACTTGACCATGATGCCCCTTTCCAACAAAGCAGCCTTCTTTTCAAGTTACACATAGCAACAGTTGTTTCTCGACATTTTTCCCTTTGTCTTCCTGACCCAGCAAGCACGTCACCGAGTAGAGAAAAAGCGCAAGGACCGATGACGGCCTGGGCGACCGTTTGGCGCGCGCCGAGAAAGGCGGCACAACTCGGGGGGGTCAATCGCAAGCGCTTACATCCCATCCGCGAGACATGGCATACTCAGTCCTCAAAATTGGATGGGCTAGAGAAGTAGAAGATCCTGAAGGAAGGCAAGAGAGTACAACACTTGCCACATACCAGTCTTTGGACACGAGACATCAGCGCGGAGTCTGGCTTGGTGGTTGTTTTTGTTCAAGGAAACCGAAAGGACGTTGAAGCCCTGTTTGGGGGAATATGATTCCTTTGAGGCAAAGCCATGTCAGAACGCGCCGTGCAAGTTGCCAAGTTGCCGAGCGTGAAACCCCGGGGCCCTTCAGCAGGGGGAGTTGGCCCAGCCCGTTTTGACTTGGTCAAACTTGCGCCAACCAACAAAAACCTGGTGTCTTTGGCCATGAATCTGAATTGGGAATCCCGCAAATGTTGTTGGTGGACATAAATCCTAACCTAAATGCCTAAATGATGTTCACCAAACCATTCGGTCAATGTGCCAGGCCTGGATAAAGTCACCAACGCCATCGCCGCAGCCTCGAAATTTACGGTGGGCGGGGTATATATGTCTGACTGCCTGCTCCGAGCGTGTTAGCAACCACATTATCACATCATGCCCCTGCCCCCTTGTGGCGGGACCCCCCTTCAAAGCAGTGTACGGCGCTACGTTGCCCAAAGAACACACCCAGACTGAACAAGTTTTCTGGTTGTGTTTTTCAGGATCTCGACACACTGTCAACTTTAAATCCTGGTTATAAGTTGTGATTTACTTACTTGCTACTTCGATCATCCAAGTACTCCCCGGATTGGCATGGGAACGCACAGACCCATTTGAAGAGGAATTTCCTTTGTTGTTCGAGCCCTAGTTCCATGTGAGCAGCGCAAACCGTTTCCCGGGAGCCAGTTCTACCTCTTGCGATCTAGCAAAGCCTCCCCTCATGACGCATTTTAGCAGATGGTTCTACTAGCCAGTGCTGATGCCTTGTTCAATCGAGCAGCTCTAAAACCCCCCCGTTACGGATCTAGTAAAGCCTATATAACCTCACTTGCCCAAAGCCGACCTTTTCACCTTTTGGTTTCCCCTTTTTGGTCCTCTGTTAGTCATGGCCCCAAAAGGTGATCACCTTCTATTTCTGGGTCCCTAACGGGCAATTGAGTAACCCTCATGACCCATGCTGGAACCAAACCTCAATGAGTCCATGGGTTCGGCGTCGTCTCCATTCGAGGAGTCCTTGGACGCAAACATGCAGGATCCGGGGCGTCGGGGCGGGCGAGTCGACGGGAACGGGGTCTTCATGATCTCTTGAAAGGAGAAGCCTTAAGGAGATATCAGGGTCAAACAGTGCGACATGCTTTTTGTTTTTTCTTCGAAACAAAAGTGTTTTTTCTTTTTCTTTTTCTTTTTTTATGTCACCGGCAGTCGATAGATAGGGTTTATGTGGATGCGTCGTTTTCGGTGATTGGCAACATCATCTGGTGCACATACAACAGTGAGATCCCTTTTGCTGGGGTTGAAATTTCAACAGACACTTCCCTAATCAGAATTCAACTCAACAAGGGATCTGCCACAGGGAGCTTCCTCGAGTTCCACGTTAATTGGAAGGGGAGTATAAGGAACCCAAACTATAGCTAAGTGGGTTACAGCGTGTCACGGGTCACAAGTTGATGAACCTGAGACTGTTTGAAACGTTAGCAGCGTGCTTGATGCTTGATTCTATACGGGTGTCATTGGCACCGGTGGGACAGTCGAAGACAAACCCGTTTATGAGGAATTACCGGAGCAATGCGTTGTTCATCACAACCTTTTGGACGCCGTAGCAAGTTCGTCGACAAGCTTTCCGCAAGTCAACATTTTGTTGTGACCCAAATCACAAATGCGTGGCTGCCTAGATGCTACTCATGCTTGAAAGCGCGCGTAAGAAGTGTGGCTCCAGGAGTACGTTGCTTTGGTGCATTTCAGGAATGACACCCCCTATAGATAGCTTCCTCATGTCAACGTTTGGCGCCATCTTACATTTTGCCCACCAAGAGGATGAACAAAGAAGGTACGTAGAATCCTACGATGGGGGCCAGATGACTGAAGGCATCAAGATAAGGTGAACGAAGTTCCCCTGGCTTCGGAGGTGAGATCTGGGATGAAGGGTTTTCACGTTGCTCCTCTTTTTGTGGGGCCTTTCACCCCACGCGGTTTAGCAAGACCCCGGCTGCAAAGTGGTCCATTCTGCTGGTTGTGTCAAATATCGGACAAAACGGACCTGCGAGCGCTTTATTTAATTTACGCAGCGAATTCTTTGGCATCCAGTCAGATGGCGTTCTATGATGAGGGGTGCTATGTTGGCTTTTGGTTTGTGCAACTTCCGCGAACTGTTTTCTTGGGAAATCCCTATGTATCTGTTTAGATGACGGCCTGAAAAGTCAAGCCCATCAGAGGTTTCAACTGGCCTGGACCAGGTTTTTCCTTACACCGATGGAGCCAAAAGTACCTGGCAGGCTACACTGCTCCAGTACGAGGAGGCAGAGGCGCAATTCTGGGTGTGTCCGTTTTTTCAGGTGGTTTTCTGAATGGAAGCCAAAGGGATGTTTTAGCATGTGCTTCTTCCGTTGGGGTATCCGACAGGGGGATGGGCTTTCAATTATCCCACGATGAGGAAGGTCATGTGGTTTGATAGTACCCAAGAACCACATTCTCATTACTTCGGCTATTGCTGGGCTCTCCTGCACCATGTCAAACTTTCGCGTCGACTAGATATGGACGTGGCTCAAAACACAGTACCCATTAGCAACAGGAAACAAAGACTTCCTGCATTTCCCAACTCTATGATTTTCTGCCGCACTATGAAACTATGAAACAAAGTCCAAAGAAAACATATTTTCCGTGTGCTTTTCAGGACCAGATTCCGAACGTACCATGTTTTCCCGTCGCAGTCGCCGTCCATCGCCGTTTTTTTTCGCGTCACGCGCGGCAGGCCTCGGAGCAGGGCAACTTGAACGCCTTGGAGCGCCTGGCCAACCACGTGCATCGCATCCGGGAGGAGTTCGTGAGCGACTCGAGTCGAGTCCATGAGCGACTCGAGTTGTAGGAAGAAAACTCGCCCCGTACGCACCCAATTGCGGTTCAGGGCCTGTAGGGAAATAAACGGAATCTATCTAACTCCATGAATTTCCAGGGTTGAAATGATCAAATGGAGAAATAAGTGTGCCACAGGGCGGTTTGGTTGGGGTTCACTGCTTGAAACTGGGCTTCGGTTGTTTTGTTGAACCCCCCGAATTAGATGAGACTTGCAGTCTGGTTGAAAATTGGTCTCACTAATTACCTTTGGGTTGAAAACTGGTTTGAAAGATGGGCTTTTGGTTGAAGCATTGGTCTCACTAATTGCCTTTTGGTTGAAAACTGGTTTGAAAGATGGGCGTTTGGTTGAAAATTGGTAGCAAACATTGGTCTTTGGGCTGAAAATTGGTTGAACATTGGTCCTATGTTTGAAAATTGGTTGAAGTTTAGTTTACCTGTGCCTTTAATCAGTTGCCAGGGCAATGCTAGTTTGCCGACACACGACATCTAGGACGATCAAGATGTTCTGTCTGCACATTGGGCATCAACAAGAAGGCAAGGAAAACGGGGCTCCCCAAAGGCTCATGTTATTTGTGCATGGTTCAGTTGCATGCCATCAAAAGGAGGCATGTCATCAGCCCAAAAGCATCCAACTTCTACTACCAAGCTGAAAGCTCGGAAGGAGAGGGGGTGGCATGGATCTGCTTTTCCTTGGGGAGTCATGGGTCGTTTGCTTGATTGCTGTTGGGTCGGAGGGTTTTCCATTGAACCCGCCAAACATAATTCACTTTTTGCAGAAGGGTCAACGGCAACCAAGATTTGGAAGGTGTGCGGATCGAACGGCAAGTGCTTTCGGCCGAGGAAAGGACCATTTCACCCTCTTTTTTTTTGGGGGGGGGGTTCCCGGATTCGGAAGGAAGTCCAAAGCTTCCTTCTGGAGAAACATGAGCCCCTGTTGAAAATTTCATGCGGCTGATAGGTTGCTTGTGTTGTCAGAAGTCTTAGTGGGGGGCTATAGAGATAGGAGCGTCTCACTCATCTCGTGGGCAATGATCCTCGCGTTTGGGATATATCTCCAGTTCCCAATTGTGTCGGGCGAAAGTCCCCTGTTACATACATTTCTGAATGGGCACGCGATGTCCATGGGCTTGCAAGGGCAACCCTGGTTCTGAAGCGGCAATTGTCCAGGCCCCAAGGCAGAATGGCCCTTTCTCCTTATTCAGGGCTGATTTTCTATCATTCAGTATACCCTTAACGTTTGTTTTCATTTGCCTCCTCTTCACCACACAGACTTGTCTTTTTGGTAAGGGTAGCCTGTTCGGATGGTTTGAAGGGAAGCCAAAAGGACACCCATTTTGCGGGGCTCCAAATCTTGACTGCAGTTGGGTTGGATCTTTAGACTTTAAACTTTTCGGGAAACAAAAACGTGTTTTCCACTAAACCCAAGAAAGATGAACAACTTCTTGCCGGGGGGTCGTTGCAGCAAACCAAGAAATCCCTTGAGACAAACCCGGGGCCCCGGAAAATCCGGTCAAAGGAGCTGCTGGAGCTGACACACCGCCTGCACGGCGAGGCGCGGGGAAAAGTTCAACGTACCGCTGGGGTCATACCTGAGAACTCCGTCGGGCTAAGGGTGGTTTTCGAGTTTTAGGCTGAAATTTTCGCCTTTTGGAGTTTACAGGTATGACATTCATATGACACTCTTCGGTTTGCAAATTTTGGAGTATGTTGTATTGGGGGTGTGGTGATGTTCCCCCAAAGCTACAACTCCTTAGATTCCCACCATGGCCCAGCAATCTGGGTTTGGCTCAAAATTAAACGATCGGAGGGGCAAACCGCAGGTCTTGGTACCCATGTTTCCACTTACCAGGGCAACCCATTTTGGTACCGGTTTTTTGAGCCACAGCCATATTTGGGTGAATTATAACGTCCTCACACGAGCGAATTCACCCCAAAAGGTGGTTTATGGGGGGGGAATATCCCTCCAAACACCTTGTTTCAGGCTGGTGAAATATTATGATTCACCCAGATTCATATGACGCTCTTCCATTTTGCATTTCAGAATATGTGCTGTGTTTCGCTTGTGGGGAAAGTAAAGGGAATCTTTCACTGCTGGAAATCGTGAAATAGAAAAATCACGTGATATGTTATGTCGTGTTTCCCCTGTCGGGAAAATAAAGGGAATATGTTTTGCTACTGGAATCCTGAAGAAGAAATCCGGCGGCCATATGTTGTGTTTTCCCTGATAGCCACTGACTGAACATTTTAAATTTAAATGAAATCCGGACGTGGCGAGAAGGGCCGGGATCGTTCCAGGTGACCAGCTCGGTGTGTGAGCTCAGCGGCACCGTGGAGACGCACGGCGAGCAGCTGCAGCCCGGAAACCCGGAACTGGGCAAACCGAACCGGGCGCAGGCGCTGAAGCTGAAGGTCAACTCATGGTTCTCGTTGGCAAACATGTTGCCACTTTTTGCTTATTGCAATTGTGGCTTAGTGGGAATTCCTCACTTAACTGCATTTTTTTTTGTTGTTTGCTCCCCTTCCAACGTCAACCAATAACTTGTGGATGCACCCGCCTTTCGGGAAAGCAAGGGATTCGGATGGCTAGACCAACTCCATTGCTCCATGAACTTGTGGATTGCATTTGTCTCCTTTAGCCACCAAACCAAGCAACCCAAGGGATTCGGATGGCTAGACCCCTTGAAAAAGCAGACTCCAATGAAAGCATATTGGTACCCCAGACACGCTGTGAGTTTTTGTCCTTTTGCTTGCGGATGGGTCTTCCCTTGGATTTTCAACCCAATGTCTCAATGGCCGCTGGGCTGAGTGATGGACAAGTGCCCAACACTTACGCCCCCCTCAGTTGAAGAATCAGCTCATTGAGCAGACCTTAACATTGGTTTCGCAGGAAGGCATAGAATTCCCACAACCCTTCTTGGGGCAGCCGCTTGCCCAACACACAAATCGGTCTTTGGGTGTCCTCGAAACCCACAAGAGATGGTTTGTGGGGGTCAAAATCTCATTGTTTTTACTCAGAGGCAGCACATGTTAGAACCTGAGTTTCCCTTTAATCCAAAACGCAACTCTCTGGTCTTGAGGTTCTCTTTTTGCCTTCCTTCTGGCAACCGGTTGGCTTCTCTCTTTTTGTTTCTTTGCGTGCTTATATGTACATATATAATATAGCTATCCAGGAGAAGCCCGCGGTTTCCCTGAGAAAGACCCTGACTTTTCTACAAGGCGCAGTGCTATGTTTGATCTTAACGTCATGGCCGCTGGAAGCTGAATTGTCCATGAAGTTCCATTTCCCCCAAAGGAGACCAAGAGGTGTGTGTTTCCAGACTCTCCATTTGACACCCAGCATCAAGCGTGAACGCGTTTGTTGAACATGACTGAGATTTCCCTAGAAACTGTCACACTCCGTTTGACCAGCGTAGATGAAATCCAATTCGCACCAGCTAGGTGATTATCCCGTCAGAGCGCGTTTTATTGAAGATGTCTTTGCCGACAATGATGAACAAAGAAAATACTTAAATCCTGGGTTGCAACCAAAACCCTGGTTCCGACCGCAAGGTTATGTCCAAAAACGAATCGGGTTGCAATCACCCAAACAATGGGGTGCGACGAAAGTTGTGGAACGTAGAAACAAATCACAGAGTACACACCAACCAACGAAACCAAGCAATTACATACCAACCAAACCAAACAAAGGGTTTTGCTGGGGGATCACGTACTTCGGCTTTTATCGCAATTCATTCACCACTTTGGTGAGTCCAATCAAAGCTTGATGGCTCTTTGGCTGAGCGGCTTCAACAGCTAACCAAGTTCGCCTAAGACATCCTAAGAAACACTTCCTGAGTCGAATAGGCTTGGCTTCACCCCACGAGTCGTTGCAGCACCCAAATCTACTGACGGTCTCCTATGGTTGCAGCACCAGGTCCTAAAAAAGCCAGTGTTTCTTTTTTTTGAGGAGAATAGGCTTGGCAAAGAAAACGAAATTCGTTGCAGCAACCCAAACACCCGCTGCAACTTCTCCGCGGGGTTCCATGATTCGTGTGGCAGGCACCAGGACCAGCAGCTCCAGGGTTTGGAGGACGGCTCCGAGTCCTTGGACGCGGGCCTGCGCAAGGCGGCGGGAGGAAGCGCCGGCTCCGCATGCGGATCCGGAGCTTTTTGGGGAGGTTGGTTTGGGGGCTTGGCCGGAAAGGACACCAGGGGTTTTGGGGGTTGGTCTTAAGTTTTGAAAATTTGTTGGCTTTGGTTGGGGGGTGGTTTAAGCAACTGCTTGGTTGAAGAAGGGTTCAACATGTTCCTTCCGGTTTGTGATTGCTTGTTTGTAAAAGGAAGCCACAAAGGAATCCGACATGGTGTTTCGCGGGAATCCAAAGAAGCATCCAACAGTTGTTCCAAGTCATCGGCGTGAGAACAAGCTGAAGGGTCGGTATTTTGAACACATGCCCATGTCTACAGCGAAAGAAGCACCTCTATTTACTTTGGCTTTTCTGTTTTTTTTTTTTTTTTTTTTTTTTTTTTTTAACAGGGGTGGGAATGAGCTCATTAATCGGGATGCTTCAGCATTTTTCCATCAGGCTTGCCCTAAGTCCGGCCAGTCTGCCGTTGCACAAAGTACCAGTCTCGATCAAACGTGCTATGCACCACTTCCATGTAATGTGCAACAGTGCCGATTAAAAGGCCCAACAAATCCGCAATCCCTCCCAATTTTCAATTTGTTGTTGACACTAGACACATTGCAATGTCAGGGTATGACCTCAATGACTATTCGATAAAAACGCTTCTTGAGGGCATTTCTTAGCGAATATCCTTTTGGATCTCCTTTCGATCCAGAAAATGAAAAGGGTACCCACAAGAACAGGACACATCCATGTGCACTTGCCATGCGGGCCGGTGTGGCCGTGTTGGATAGTCCGAACCGAATCCTTAGGCGATTTGGGCGGCCAGACTACCATCCTTGGTGTTTTTGACTATTTTCCCTTGTGGGGTTTGAATGGATCTCATCTTCGTGTTCGCGCATTTCCAAGCTGGATGCCAACTGGGATATCACTTAAAGACATTCAGCATTCCACCAGGTGACCTTCTGGGACAGGTTTGAAAGGAAGCCAAAGAAGAAGCCAACCTTTTGAAGCAGGCCCCTACAGCCTCATAGCTTCACACAAGCCGAACAAAAGGCCCTTTCTGGGGTCCATTGAGGACCAGCATGTTCACAAAAGTATTTCCCAGGCGCATCAACTTTGCGCCGAGCTGAACAGAGAAGTGGCCAGGGGCCAAGGTCGCAAGTAGGGGGATGTTGGGTCTGTTGGAATGGGTTTTGGGGTCAGTTCGAAGGGATTCAGACGGCCACAGCCCTTGTTTTCATTTGAAAAAGCAGGCTCAAAACCATGCCAGAAGAATGAGCGACTTTCAGAGAGAACCCGGACAAGTCAGGGTAGTGGCACAAATGCCAGGGTTGTCCTCGTTGGTTTTTGCAAGCTGTGCTCCGAAGGGTATGCCGAATTAAGGGGGGCGCCCTGGCATGATGCAGCTGAGGGGTAGATGGGAATGTCGTTTGTTTTGAGTAAGGAGTCGAATGGGTAAACAGTTTGCACAAGACTTTAGCACCTTGGTAAAAGCCGCAGACATGTGCCTACCCAGTAGACTTGGTCTTGTTTCGCTCAAGGTCCTTGTTTAGATCTGTGAATATGACATACGTCGTGAACCAGACTTGAGGAGTGCTCAGAACCTTGCTTGTTGCAGGACCATTATTCTCAATGCCAACATTCACGCCATCATGACCAATTGAAACCACAAGCTGTTGGATATGTTTTCAGTTGTTCCTGGTTGCATCTTATGTTGCTTCTGTTTGGTGCCCACACGTGTGTTTGTTTTAACCACCCGCTGACCCCAGATGGTTCCTTAAAATTCTTCAGACTGCTTTGGCCAGGAGTCCCTATGCTTCCCTTTGAGGTCCAGCATTGGCCAAGGTGCATTGAGTTCTTGTTTGGCTTACTCCCGGAGTCATGGACTTGAAACTTTTCATTAAGACCAGTTTCGTGGCAAGCATCGACTTTGGACGGCTTTTGGCCACTGAGGAAGTGCCAGAGACCCCAAAGCTGTCAGCTGGTTGGGAGAAATATTTCTTGAAATTCGGGGGAATCGATCCCTCCAAGTGGTCGGCTAATTTCCTCTCCCCTTTGAGACTGCATCCCAGGAGTCGGTCTGGCAGAGAGCTCAGAAGGCCGACGATGAGATCAGGCGGGCTCGGACCAAGAGCCTCACCGGAAGACCACTGACCGGGGGGTTGCTGGGGGCTTGAAATGACAATCCAACTCTGTGCCATGGTGCCTTGGCACCTTCTGAGGTATTTTTACCCCTTTGAACCCCAAACCATCCCCTCTGGGTATGGCTAGGATTTTCAATTTGGTCTATATGGTCTTTGGGCTCGCTGATGCCGAGTTGAGCAACAGAAAGGGGCAAGTTGTGGATGTGGTTTCCTAGCTCTCCGCAAAATACGTCCAGCACAATATCCAAGGCCATGGCTTGGATGAATCATGTGCTTGGCATGGGGTTATGAGAGTATGAAATCATATTTTGAGCACCGCGTGAAAGGTGCGCATCCCCAGGAGTCTGATCCTCACCCAAGACAACACCGGGGAGCAGATGGAAGAGGTCCAGCAAGACTTGAATCAGGACAGGCCGTCGAATCGAACCACCACCGGCATGCGTCGTCTTTTTTGGGATTTGGACCGCCGGCCAGTTTGCAGGTGGCCCCAACTCTAATCATACCCACCTTCAACGTGTTTTGTCGTTTGGTATCGTCATTTAACACCCACCGAAGAGGGGTACCGAATCTCAAAAAACGACACCCATCTGGTGTTATCCCATTTGATTTGTTGGAGAGTTGCTTCTGGACTCCGGTCAATGGGTAGGACCAATTCCAATAAAGGCGTACTAGTTGTTTTTCTTTTTTTTCTGGGACTCAAATGGCGGTGCCGTTATTGAGGGTACCATTTTCGGCTGAATAAAAGGAAGCCGAAAAGAAAAGCACGATTGTCGGGTTCCACCTAATTTGACCGACACATACCCCTTTTGCCCGGAGGGTCATTTTGGCCAGCCAATCCTGTGGATGGACCTCTTGGGTTTGCTCAGCCTTCAAAACATGCTCCCTTTGTTTCAAGAAACAGTGCGAGTTTCCTAGGCAAGCACGGCCTCCATCTGAAGCTTTTGTATTTGCAAACTTCTTGAAGCTACCACGGGCCTTCCTTTGAGGCGCTACAACAAGATTCTTCACACGGCCGCGTTGGACGCGTTTGTTTGCCCAAGCCTGCCACAGTAAGTATTGCAGAATTCGATTGTCGCGGTTTAAGAGAATCTGCAATTGGAGAATGATCGCAGGTCTCTTCTGTCGATGTTCTGGAGAATAGGTGGCATGCATGCGACGACGAACGCCGCTTTGGTTCCCTCGCAAAGCATGGGCCCTAAACCAAATGCGGCAAGTAGCTTCGCTGATGCTGTAAAATTGGGCGGTGGCTTTTGACGGATTCTGGGCCGCCGATTTTGAGGGAGCAGCCCGGTTGGGAACCCAGTCTCTTGCACTGGGTTTACAAAGCATGTTTATCAACAGATTCGGGCAGCCTTGTTCCCGACACCCCTCTGGGGGTCTCTTGAGAACCTGTCATTTCGTTTTTTGAAGCATTGTGCATCTTCGGATGATCCACACATGATCTCAATTAAAAAGTTCGGATGATCCACACATGATCTCGATGAAAAAGATCTCGAATGCAGTCAGGACGGAGTTCTGGGATGCCATTCTTGTTTACAAGGTGGGAGGTTCAGAGGAGGCGATTCATTTACTTCTCCCAGCCATCCGGTTCCAGCTGCTTTTTGCACTTTTAGCTGGTCTAGTGGTTGGGTTTCCATTCGACCCACAAGTTGAGAACTTTCAGCACAAGATCTGAAATCGGGAAGCCCTGATTTGTTTCTCGGCTTCCAACTGGTTCTGACCTCTTAACAGTCCCCCGACTTTGATGCTTGGCACCTGCACGAGAAACATCCTCCCCGGTCACGAAACGCTTCGTGCAGGCAAAAGGACGCCTGCGAGTGGCCGAGCACGAGCTTGAGGCTCACCGCTCAGCGCCTGGGCGGTGGACGGAGCCAAAACTGTTGGTGGCCCACGGAACTGAGGTCAGGAACCTTACACTTTTTGGTTGGTTGGACCAGTTCAGTGGCAAACAAAAACCTTGAACTTTTTTGGGGCCATCCACACAGCCCCTGTTGGTGGGTGTTAAAGGGATGCTGATACCAAAAGAACCCGACCATTTTGGGGTCCCCCTGTCTTGGCACATGCCCAAACAGCTTCGCTGTAGGGGTTCTTGATTGATTTAAGGAATGCACGCCTGTTTTCGATCGGGAGCTGCCAGATGCTTTGCACGCCTCTGGGCGGCCGGCTTAGTAAACGAATTCATTTGTCTCCCAGCTTGGCTAGCGCTGCCAGATGCCCTGCACGCCTCTCCGGGCGGGCGGCTTGGTAAACAAATTAGTTTGTCTCCCAGCTTGGTTAGCGCTGCCAGATGCTCTGCATGCCTCTGCGGGCGGGCGGCTTAGTAAACAATTTCAGTTGTCTCTCCAGCTTGGTCAGCGCTGCCAGATGCTCTGCACGCCTCTCCAGGCGGGCGGCTGGTTAAACTAATTCATCGGTCAAATGCTCTGCACGCCCCTCCGAGCGGGCGGCTGGCTAAATGAACTCATTTGTCTCCCAGCTTGGTTAGCGGTGCCAGATGCTCTGCACGCCTCTCCGGGCGGGGGGCTTAGTAAACGAATTCACCTGTCTCCCAGCTTGGTTTAGGGCTGCCAGATGCTCTGCACGCCTCCCGCGCGGCTGGCTTAGTAAACAGTTACAGTTTTCTCCAAGCTTGCTGGATACTATGCACGCCTGTCATCGCGCCGTCTTAGGAAAAGAATTCATCTGTCTCCCAGCTTGGTGAGCGCTGCCACATGCTCTGCACGCCTCTTGGGCGGGCGGCTTATGGTAAACGAATTCGTTTGTCTCCCAGCTTGGTTAGCGCTGCCAGATGCTTTGCACGCCTCCCCGGGAGGGGGGCTGACTAAAATTAATTCATTTGTGGGTTAGCGCTGATGCTCTGCGCGCCCCTCCGATCGGCCTGCTTAGTATTGTTTCCCAGCTCGGTTAGCCTGCCAGATGCTCTGACGCCTCTCGGGCGGGCGGCTGACTAAACGAATGAATGTATTTGTCTCCCAGCTCGGCTCGCGCTGCTGGATGCTCTGCGCGCCTCTCCAAGCGGGCGGCTGACAATTTAGCGAATCTACCAGGTGTCACCCTGGCTTGGTTCGCGCTGCCAAACTCTGCACGAATGCGGCTGGCACCATCATGATGGTGCCTGCGTCATTATGATGCGGCCTGCATCATCATGATGCGGCCTGCATTGCGGCCTGCATCAATATGATGCAGCCTGCATCAAATTATGATGCGGCCTACGTCATTATGATGCGGCCTGCATCATTATGGCGCGGCGTGCGGCATTATGATGTGACCCGCATTATGCGCGTACAGTCATGCATCTCTGTTTGTGTCCTGCATCCTTGGCGGCCTGCCTGTGTCGTCATGACGCTGCGTGCGCTTTTTTATTGCGGCCTGCGTCCGGATGGCGCGGCCTGCATCATTATGACGTTGCTTGCTTCATCATCTTGGTGCTGCCTGCATTGTCATGATGCTGCCCGCATGCTCATCGTGCGCCGCCTTGATCCTGACTCCAAACAGCAGCAAGCAGCCTGGCGCCCTGCGTTGATATTTGAACTCAAGAAGCAATGTGTTCGGTAGGCCTTACAGAAGCGCAATGTTCCGACTTGACAACTAGCCAACTAGCCGAATGCCTAGAAAGTCACACCTTATGAACGCACTTCGCGACGTAGTGTTTGCTCGCAGGTGCTGCCGCCTGCATTGCCCTCTCATCAAAATGACGCCTGTGTCATCACAAAGCTGGCGTCATCACGATGCCGTCTGCGTCACCAAGATGCTGCGTGCACAAGCGCATGCTGCTAGCGTGATTTATTGTCTGAACATTGTGCCGTTCGCATCATGGTTACCAGCCTGTGCGATAATGGTGATGAGGATGACGATGATGATCACGATGATGATGATGAGGATGACGATGATTATCACGATGATGATGCTGCTTGCATCATTATGATACGGCCTGCGCTATGCCATGTTTCCTGCAGTGTTCCTCCTTCATTAGCGGGCTGTTGGCGTCAGCATGACGCTGCCTGAGTTGTCGCATTGCCGCTTGCCAATTACATTTTGGCTAAGCGTTCCGCATTAGTATACCAAGGCGTGATGCTGCCTGCATTCTCATGTCGCTGCCTATGCGCTCACCTGTGCTGCTTGCATCTGGATGTTGCAGTCTGCATCATGGTGGTGCCGCCTGCGTGAGCTTGATGCAATCATCCTAATGCTGCATCACCATGTCGCAGCCTGCTGAACTCTTTTTAAGTAGCGCCTGCATCATCATGATGCTGCGTGCATGATCATGGTTCATGTTTTGATGCCGTGCGTTAGCGTTCGGCTGCATCATCATGATGCGGCCTGCCTTAGCACACGTAAAGCTGCCAGCATCATGATCATACAGCTTGCATCATCATGATGGTGCATGCACCATCATGATGCGGCCTGCATCATTACGATGCAGCCAAGCAGCTAGACTGAGCCGAGCGCTGCAACAAACGACGCGCGGCTGTTTGGGTCCACGCTGGTATGTGTTGTTTCCGGTTGCCAGGCAATCCGAGTTAAAGCGATAGACTGGTCATGGTGGATGGGAATCAACCACTTTGGTATCACAGAACACGTCTCATGTGCGCCTTTGATACTACAGCTTGTCATTTGTTTCCGAAATCCCTCTCCATCAAAAATAGATGACCCCCCCCCAAGTATAGAGATGTGCTTTCAACATTGCAATTTCCGAGTAAGGAATTTGACTAGCAGAAATCAAGGCCTTTGTCCGGATTTGTGCTGGTGCTGAATTGCTTGAAAGATCCTTTGAGTATCGCTCTAGTCTTTGGTTTAGCATTGGCGTATCATTGATTTAGTACGGGCTTCGCCTTGTTTCAAAGTGTCCCCCTAATAGTTAGGAGCCGGGTTCGACGGGAGATCTTCAGGTTTGGATTTGCTTCAGTATTGGTTTGTTCTAGTTCAGCATTTGGGAGAATTGGGACCGGGCAAACGTTAATATTAAGAGGGTATATTCATCAATAGAAAGAAGGGATTACTTTTACTTGTGGCCCGAAGCCATTGACTCTTGTCTGTGTCATGCGTTCGGACGGTGCCGCAGAAGTTGCTTCACATTGTAAACGTCCACCACCTGCCTACTCCCTACTCCAAATACCCTCTTCTTTCAGGGTATCATGTCGACCCTCTACTAAAAAAGGAGGTATTTACCCTTGAAAACCCGGTTTTCCCAAAATGCCCCGAAAAAAAGGCGGGTATTTGAGTAGGGGGTAGTCTCTATCGTTTAGTTCCTTGTTTCACAATTGTTCGGCAAGAGTTTTAAGGGTCGAAGCACATTTTGTGCCCACTCCTGGTTCTGGGACGCGTTCACCACCATATCAATGTGTGTGGCGAGTGCATGTTGTTTTTCTTCTCCGAAGGGGGGCAAGGTCGCTCAATACACCGACTTGTCTGCTTCGGGGCATTGGCAAAAGCATGTTTGGTTTGGTTTCGTTTTTTGTCTGAAGGCCAAACTGACAACTCGAGCCCTGGCAGCAAGCTGATGCATCCGCAGGCCGTATCATGGATGGAGAGATAGGGTCATGCAGGACATGGCTGCGCATGTAACTCCAGCTGCATTCGGCGAACACCATCGTACACCGAATCGAGGTAAGGGGGTGTTCAGAAACCCCAAACCACTACTCTCAAAGGAAAAAAACACAGTAAAGTAGAGACTTTACCCGGTATGACGGGACCTGGAGTAGTTCGTACAATGACTATGTAACCACTACGCAAAGGAAGATAAGCTCCAAGGCAAGCCATGTGCTTGCTTGGTAAAGGAAAAAAGGTCTTGTTCAATAATGGAATTATAGCCATGCAGACACGCTTCAAACGGTATGTGCACCGTATTTCCTTGAGGCCTGGATGCGAAATTGTTTTGTTTCTTGCTTGATGTTGCTCCTAATTTCAGCACTTGGCACCTTTTTGCGCCACAAAAGCTGCTTCATGTTTTTCTCTTTCTGTTCCCCTTCTCTCTTCTTTCCCTTCTTTCCTCTTGTTCTTTTTCCCCACTTTTGGTCCGTGTCCCGTCTTTCCCCTTGGTTTCTTCTTGGCGCCGCCCCGTGTTTTTTTTTCCGCGTTTCCTCGCGTTTCCCTCCCCCCCCCCCGTCGGTTTCGCCCCACTCAACCGCGGACCTCGGGTCAGGTGGCGCGCAAAGAGCTGCGGGCGCTGGCCGTGCAGCTGGCTGCGACGGGCGAGGACCTGACGAAGACCGCCAGGCGCGGCGGAGCGTTCAGCGCGTGCGCGAGAGAGAGGCGGACGAGGAAGCTGCCCCAGAAATTGGTTCCCCTGTTGTTCTTGTCTTTTTTTAATTATGATGTTCTTTTTGTTCTTCGCTTTTTTGGGGTTCCCTTTGTTTTCCACTACCGGGCCAAAACATGTCATTTTGTTTGCTGGGGTCAAAATTCCACCCAAGGTAGGACAGGGCTCCCTATATTTCCGTTGTTTGGTGGTTTTTGACAGCGGCCCTTTTAGGCCAATTTACAAGGATCTTCCTTTTTGGTGGGGTGATGATTAAATGGGAAGTAGGAGGCAGCGGCTGTGATGTGTTTTTTTGCGCTTACCAGCTGAAGACCGGTGCCAGGCATGACACGCTCGCGTTTTCCTCTTCCTTGGCCTGCAGCAAAGCCTGCCAAAGAGTTTGCACTCTGCAGGGGGCAAGTTCTTTGCATCCATCCCCCAAGCATTCTTGAGGTCATGGGGATGGCCAGGGGTTGGGAAACCGAGAAGAGTTGATCTTCAGCAGATGGTCAAGGGCAGTGGGTGTGATCTTTGTTGGGTTGTGGCTAGTTCGGAGGGGATCTTTGGACTTTGACTGTTTGGTTGAAGCAGCTTAGATTTAACTTTTTGGGCCCACAAAAAGTTGAAGGGTTTTTGCAGAGGGGTTTGCAGCAGCCAAGCAATGGGTGTGATTTTAGGGGTTGGAACCACCTGAAGTCGATTTTGGGGATACAACTAGTTGAGTGTTTGAAACCCCAAAAGGGCCGTTTCAGAAGGTGGTTCTACCTTGGGGTCGGGGCTACTCTTCGGGGGGGGGGGGGGTTCGATCTCGCTTGCGAATGTGTGGAGTAGGTGGTTCTACCCGCAGCAAGGGCGACATGAACCTTTATAGGCATGGTGTTAAACATTTACAGCGTTTAATGCGGAACCACCTGAAAAGTGGTTGGAAGACAGATATATATATATATATATATATATATTTGGGGTGGTGCTTAAAACTAGGGTCATTTCCAGGTAGCTGTTTTTTGTTTGGGATAGATGAAATTCACTGGGCGAACTGCTTGTGGCTTCAGCCTGGTGACCAAGCATACCACCTGGACGTGAATGTTATAGGACATCACCTGAAACGTGGTGTGAAACGTGGTGTGTCTCTTTTCTTGAGGGTACCGCGGAAACAAAAGGAACCACTTTAAGGTGGGTGTATGCTAAATTATGTTTATCAAGAGTCCCCCAAGTTAAAATCATGCCCTGGGTTGGTGTTCAAAATGGTGGACCCTTCAAATGGTTTTCTTTCGGTTGGTTCCCCTTTGATGCAAGTCACAAGGATGCCCCTGAAAAGGGCACGCGCATATACAAATATGGGTGTATCTTTCTTTCAGGGTACGCCCGTTTGGGTGGTTTTAAAGGAGAACTTGCAGGAAAACATAGAAAAACATATTCTTGGGTTCCCTAAAAACGACACCCATATAGAACATGTTTAGCAAGTTATTGATTTATGAATTTTGCTTGACACTGAAACACCCAAAGACTGCTAAGGAACTGGCAAAGACAACGTGTTTCTGACCATGAGGGATCAAGGTAGTTGGCAGTGAGCGAGGTCACAAGAGGGGAGCTGACTTCCTTAATAGTATGGTGTGTGGGAAACATACTGTGGATGGACGAAATCCATGGAAAACATGGTTGAAACCATTGTTTGTTGGTATTTGCAGGGGAATCATTCTTCCAGGGTTTCTTAGGTGGTGCAGGATTTTGTCCATCCACAGTAAGGGAGTATTCCTGACCCATGCTGCAGACCATGTTCTAAGAACCCTGAAGCCTACGCCGGATAAAAGCAGCATTCATGGGATGGGATGGGGGCTCAAAAGGCATCTAAAAGGTATGTTGGGGAGTTCTTGGCCATGGTGAATTACTGTTTCAAGTTTTGGGGGGCCCGGGCCCCCCAAAAATATAGCTGTCCTTTGGCCTTTGAAACCAAACTTCAACTAGGCACCCTCCAGATTTGGAGACGATCACCGGGGGTTGGGATGTTACTTTTGGTTTCCCTTTAAAACCACAAATTCAAGGGTGGTTTCAAGCATTGTCAATGTTCAAGTGAGATTACTGTTTCGTCAACTTGCTGGTTCTCAGTAGGGAGTCAAGATGGGTTTTAGGAATATCACGAGGGGTTTCGGACTGAACCGTTTGGGATGCCCTAGGAAACCACCGGTTGATTGGTTCATACTGTGGATGGACGAAATCCTGCACCACTTTGAAACCACGGTTGAAACCACTGTTTGTTGGTATTTACGTTGGGGAATCGTCAGAAACCAGGGCTTCTTAGGTGGTGCGAGATGGATTTCGTCCATCCACAGGGGCCCTTCCCAGCGTTCCAGAGCCGCTCTCGAAAACTCCGCTCGATCGCAGTCGCCTCGACCTGGCGCACGAGTATTGGAACGGCTTCAGCCGGGGCCTGCAGGAGCCAAGTTACTCCAGAAATATCTTCCAATTCCATTTCCAGGGATCCGAATCTTTGCAGGAAATCCAAAAACCAGGGAAAAAGACGCTGGTTGGTTGAAAAGAACGATGGTTGTAAAGAATGGGGAATCGACCCCTAGAGCTACAGTTGGTTTCACTTCAGGCTTCCTTTTGTGGGTTTGGGCTGTGAAATCACCAAAAAAAGCACTTTCAGGATAGCTTTCTTCTAACGCGGGTCCAGAACCTCCAGCGTATGACGGTTTAGTCTTGGTGGTTGCAGTTGGGTTCACTTGAACCTGCGGTGAGTTGCGACGGTGAAATTACGTTTGGTTGTCCATATGGTCTCCCTTCAATTAGTGTTCTGTCGGTTCTTTGTGTGTTCCCTTCGGTCTTCGCGTTGGTTTCCCTCTCACTTCACTCCACGTGGAACCCTGAAAACACAGCCTACCAATTTGCGCTGGCTCTGATGTTGGAGGTTTCCTTGGACTTGGGTTTGGTTTCAAATGATTTTGGGTTTGTGGCCTATGACTCGTTGAAGTCGTAGGGAAGGACCTCCTATGGCTGCCCTTCGAGTAGGCCTGGTGGACCTAGGCGGATTGAGCCAGTCCCATCTTGGGTCGATGTTTGGAGTCATCGCCTCAGTGCCCAGAGGCACCTCTTGGATGCTAGGTTGCCTCCTTTGCACTTCATGTAGAAAGGATTGGTGGCACAGGTGTTGCGAGCGCCCAATGGTTGAAAGTTTCAGATTTGAGGTTGTGTGCATGCGGTGTGTTGTGCCAGCAGCCAGCAAAGCTCAGCAAGGCCCACCAACTCAGCAGGTGGATCCGGTTTTCGCCATTGCAATGGGTGCCTTCTCTTTTTCGGGCAGGCCACAAGGTTGAGATGCGTGACATGTTCAGGACACAGAGCAGGTGGTATTCGAGGGCAAGTCGGGCATGCTTCAGCAGAAGATCGTACTCCCGGCGGATTGAGTGCGCAGCGATGAAGTGCGTTTCTTTGCCACGAGTCGAGGAATCTCCATTGCATATTGGGGGCAAACCCATATTTGGGTATGGGTCAAAATTAAACCACCAGGAATTGGACCGCAGGTTTTAGTCTTTGTTTCCATTTGCCAGGGCAACCCCTTCTGGGCTTTCCCAATTTTTGACAACCACAGCCATTTGAGGTTTTCCTTGGCCAAAGCACGCGGGGGAAGTGAGAGGAAGCTCCGACAGCACCAGGCCTAAGCCGCTCTGGCCGGTGAAGCCATTGACTTAGGAGTCTGCCAAATGGCTGTGGTTGTCACAAATAGGGTAACCCCAAAATGGGTTGCCCTGGTAAGTGGAAACATGGACCAAAGAAAATCTGCGGTCCAATTCCTGTTGGTTTGATTTTTACCCACGCCCAAATCACGTTGCGGCTGTCGCGGGCGCGTTTTGGGGAGCAAAGAGTGCTTGCCTTTCACTAGCAGCGCCATCAACCTGTCAGAGTCAGATATGCCTGGTTGACGTACGAACATGTTTTGCGAAATCAAACTTACCCGTTTAGTCAGCTATGCCTGGTTGGTGTTCGAACATAACACTCAAATTAAATGCTAGGTTTGGATTCTGGATCCTTGGATTGCTTGCTCCAGGGGGGTTGCAGGACCCCTTTGTTTTGCGCTGGCCGGGTTCGATGACCTGCGATGCCAGGAAGCCTTGCGACCACGAGTGTTGCCCTCACTGCCGCCCTCGCCATTGCTGACCAGGCCGGGCACACACTGCTTGTTCAAAGCTGCGTAGCTTTTGAGATGTTGGTTTCCTTTCTTGTCCACTTTTAGTTATGCCCAACTAGGTCCCCCAGTAGTGCCCTTGTACCCTTTTTTGGGGAGGGTTCCCCTACTAAAATAGAAAACAGGAAAAAAGGGTACCCTTATTCTAGCCTCTCTACTGGAGGACCTAGCCAAGGTTAACCTTACACAAGTGAGGATTGGTGCGCCGATATTTGATTGTTTGTTTCGTTGATTTGAAGAGCAGTCTGAGAGAAGAAAACATTTGGGTGGCACCTACATGAACATGCCACAACACGACTCTCGTGTTCCCATCGTCTAAAGAGAAAGATAAGGACGATCCAGAGGCAAGGATTCCTGTTGCGCATCCCATGCTGTGAATTACAAAGGGAGTCTTGAGAATGTGTCGAGTCAAAAGTACTTGTGTGCTTCCCAATGACTTGTCTGCTTCCTCGGAGGTCCTTCTCATGCAATCTTGACATGGGACTCCTAGACACATCCGCATATAATCAAGAGGTGCTTGCAGGGGTTGCAGTGCATTGTGTGGTTTGTTGAGATTTGGTCACTTGTGTTATGCATCTTGGGCGTGGGTCACATTGTTTCTTTAACACCGCTGTAGATCTTCCGGTTGATTTGATTGCGAAACCCCGCTAGGTGGCTCGATGTGCACATTGGGATCGCGCATATGTCTCTGCGCGCAGACATATACAACATACAAGTCTTCCTGAACCCTCAAAATTCCCTTAAAAATAGGTTTGACCCCCAAAATTATGGAGTGATATCCCATTTTTATGGGTAGTTTGAGGGTCCAGGTTTCTGTTTGAAGAGGGGAAGCTGACAGCGCTGGTTAATATAGAGTTCTTCGGCTGGGCAAAATGAAGCCAGTTCCCAGTCAAGGGTGTCCTGAACATGTGGGCACCGAAGACCGAGAAACGTGTTCTCGGATTGCCATTCAACCCCAGGCGATGCTCCAAAAACTACCCAGAAAAGTGTTGCAACTCGTGCTTTGCGGCATGCGTTTCGCAATCAAATGACAACAGAACATGCCTTTCTGACTCGACCAGTCACTTTGCTCAAATGATAGCATCTCATATTGCGTTATGAATGCATTGATTATTTATTGTGATGCTGCTGCACCTTTCTTTCCCAGCATTGGACATCATACTAGCGACAATGTTCTGGCGGAGACGAGTTGCGTTTGAAATCTACAACAATGGCAAGTTCGAAGTTCAGTAGTCCGAATGGCCTCACCAATCAGAAGAGTCGCTGCAAAATAGGCAAATCGTTGGAGACACATATCTGATTTATTTGGGAGTTGTTGTTCTGAGAGGACGAGGAAACAGAGCTCGATGTGCCACGAGCACTTGTGCTATCGCCAGGCCGCATTCCACCCTCGTTGGCCAGCGCGTTGACAGCGCCATGGACACAGGTGATGCGCTCAGTCCTTTACAGCTCAAAGTGGCGGTGTCGAGACATGTTTGCTTTGCTATTGTTCTTGGGCCAGCGACGCCTGTGCTGGCACTGTGTGTGTGTGTGCCCGTGTGTGTGGTGGTGATTACTTTGTCAAATGAAGCCGAGTTTGTTGTTCGCAAAAAAGAGGACGGTATGATTTCGCCCGGGGTTGTTGGTGCTTGTTGCCCATCAAGAACTCCGGGTGTCTATTTGCGCGTCAGATCTTATGAGCTTTGATTGTAATTAACAGACTTGGTCTTGACCCGTTCAAGTTGGGCCTCAGCCGGGATATAGTTGCGTCAAGTGGCTATGTGATTCTCTGCTCAATAAAAGCGAGTAACGCGTTGCGCTTGTGTTGACGCAACCCTTTTTGGTGGGTGCCACTTGTGCTGCGCGTGAAGGCACAAAGGGCCAAAGATAAACATAATTCTTTGAATTTTGGCAGCCTCATGTGGGGGAGGCGCGGAAGGTTGGGGAAGGTGCATTCGATCGAGGTATTGAGATTGACTCTACCTGGATGCCTCGGGAGAAAAACAGTTCCCTTCGCTTCCGCGAAGCATTCCTCCGCTATTGTTTGTTATTGTATTTATTTATTTTTTTGGGGGGTGGACACATTTGGACGCCATAGGGCCATATGGAAACGAGAGTTCCCATGCCACAGTGTCACGTAGCAGTTTGGCCAAGGACCCGATAGAAAGGCGGGCCAAGGGCGGACAAGGGTTGACATATGGGTATGGGTCAAAGTTGATCCAGAGACCGCAGGGTTTAGTCCCTTTTTCCCATTTGCCTGGCTTTCATTTTGGGTACCTTTCTTTGACCCACACGCGTATTCCCTTTCAACGCCCAGAGCCGTGACTGAAGTAATGAGAAGCCACTGATTAAAAACTCCTGATTGATGAGTAGGGTATGGAAATCCTTCAATTGGGCAAGTACCCCGCGGAATCCACCGATGACTCCCCCACAAAGGAACGGAAGGAATCCATCAAAGGAATCCCCCCATTTGGGGAGTTTCCCCTACAGACGGTGGTTCATGCCCCCAAATTCGACATTCGAACGATGAAGCGAGCTGCCTGCTGCAGATCCCTAGGGACCAATTTCAAATTGATGAGTTTTGTTTTTATCCCCGGACGCATAAACTGTGGTTGGTTAATTGGGGGCTGTTTCCTTTCGGTGGGAATTCGGATCACTTTTGTGTTTGCCACCCTCCGACTAGTAGGAATTTGAACATCATCATGACGAAATGCTTTCTGGTCACCAGATATCTCATCGACTTATCATTTGAGTCACAATCAAAACCTGGGTAGATGAAGGTGAGCAAGGGACGATCCCAACCAGACATAGCTGCGGATATCCGCCTTCTATTTTGTTTTACATGGTTCTGGGTAGACCAGTTCAATACAACTGCATCTTCTTCGCTTACCCGACGAGCACCAATCAGTGAGATGATGCATGTCAGGAACATGGCGCTTTCAGAAGTGGCTGAATGTCATTTTGTCGGACGTCAAGCCTTGACATCATGGTCTCCTCAGTGGCCCAATGCCGACCTTTGCTTTGGTGCATTTTGCTTGGATGTTAGGACTTGATTTGTGTTGCTAACTAATGGGTTTTCCATTAAACCTCTAGAAATTGTACTTTTAGCAGGGGAGCAGAAAGCAACCGAGTTTTGACCTTGTAGTCGTCCCGTGTTTGTCCATTGTTCGTCATGGCCCCCAAAAGGTCAGCCAGTTATTTCTGGGTCCTTTGGGCACGAGAGTTTCTGCAAGGGGCAATCCCCAATCAATTGCTTAGGCGAGCTCAAGAGGCCGGCCACGTCTCAGACATAGGCATAGGCGGGAGAGGGGGAAAAGGCCGCGGGGTGCAGCCTTACCTGGGTTTGTCGTTAAATCGGGGAACCCAGTGGAATCCTTGTAGTTGCCTTAAACAAGCAACCCAAAGGGGCTTCCTCAAGAAATTACACACCCACGTGACCCAATGGATTTTCGGGAGTGAAAGTGTCTTGGGTCGGGCTCCCACAGACGTTCACGGTCCCAAGATGAGGGAGGGAAGGCGAGCAGCCAAGACTCAGAGCTTGCTTGTCAATACAGACCAAGCCGGAAGCCGGGGACCCCAAGAAAAACATCCGCGACATGGGGCATTGTTTCGTTTTGCACAGAACCCCCTCCCCTGGCCGTTTAGGCAAAGATTGCTACGGGACTTGTGCCCTTGACCTTGAGATAATAGGAGCCCAAGCGCATTGACAGGTGGCTTGTTGTCTTGCTTTTGCTCCAAGCAAAATATTGCATATGTCACTTCTTGGAGAATTGAGTGATGGTGCTGGATTTTCTATCCTTTGGCGTGAGAAAATTGGAGCCCGTTTTGCTGTACCAATGATTGCTGGTGCAATGGGCTTATGCCTAGTGTCTCACCTTGATCGGCAGGTGCGTCTTAGCTTCATGGGCGAACCACATGGTTTGGGTCAATGAATCTGCTTACGCACCCTGTTTGGGACTTGTATGGATAGGATAAGGGTTGATTTTCAGGGAAGCATGATAGTGTGAGCCTCCGTCACACATGTGCTGACACTATAGTGGCAGGCAGCTTGCTTTGCCTACAGAGTTAATTATGCTCTTGGTGTGTGTGTGTGTGATTTACGATGTCCACAGGTGATATGTTTGAGAGGAAGGTTTCGACTTGCGCAAGTTGTTTCGGCTTGTTTCTGAGCACGTTGACAGGTTGGCGAATTTGCGACTAGCTTGGCATGGAATCCTTGCATTCCGTATGTAAGTACACCGGGCTTTTCGCTGGGTTGTTCAATCCTTAATTCTTGTGCCACTTGCGCAAACCGCTCAATTTCCAATCATGTGAATGCAACGGCTGCATTACTAATGACTTCTTTCGCGGAGGTTGCTTAATGAAAACGCATCATAATGGCACGCCCCGTTTTAAGCATAGGCTTTGCGTGTCCTGCCGCGATCATGTCGGTTGGCAGGAAGCCATTTGCAGCCCAGAATTTTTCCATTTGACCTAAGGGCCGGTTTGGAACTGGGTACATTCAAGTCAACATTTCAAGGGTTGTGCAAACACCTTTTGGGATGTCACTGTCATAACTCGGTAGTAGAATCTTCTCGTCAAGGGGTGTCTATTTGTGTGTTGATTTGTTTCTGGACAAATGCCGATGCGATCTCACACAAAATCGGTGTTTGGCGATCAAAACCCATGAAGGTTCCCGAGCTCAAGCTTCTTGCAGCTTGAGTTTTTCTTTTGATCTGTGTTTTTTGAAACCGCGCCTGTGAAAAAAGACATGGATCCCCTCTCTCATTTAACTTGCCAGTTCCCACCCAGAGATGTTTTTCACGTTTAGAGTGAGTCGCATTCATGCCACCAACTGATGCACAGGCAAGATTGTGCGCACCTTTTTCAGGGCATCCTTTTTGGGATGGGAAAGGGAAACCAAAAGGAGAATCCCATCTTTGAGGGTCGCCCCCTGTTCTTGACTGCTATTGGGTTGGATCTGTAGGCTTTAACTTTTTGGTTGAAATAAAGGTGTTTTCCACTAAACCCCCCAAATGTCAAAAACTTTTCGAGGGTTTGCTTGTTCTTCAGGGGGTCAACAGGCAAACCGTGTCCACATGTCCTTACCATGCATGTGAGGGTCGCCCGAAGCTTCCTCTTTGCTGCGGGGCAGGCGCGCCGCGTCCACGTGTCCTGCGCCAGGCCGTTGTGAGCCTCCGTGGCACCCGATGTCCCATTTGCCGGCTCCGGTGAAGGATGCCTTTGGATCGCTCAAAGACTTTGGCTTGGGCCATGTCAGCGGCAAAAGTGAAGATTGAACTTTCTGTGAAAATGCTTGGCTTGGACCATGTGGCAAAAGTCAAGATTGAGCTTTCTGCCCACTCAAGTGAGTTGGTGGAACTTTCTGTCAAATAGGTTGGTTGTTTTCTGGTTCTTCCGTCCTTGGGATCCTTCCTCTCGGACAGTGGCCGAACCGTTTCGAAACGGGTTCGGAACGGCTGACTTCCACGAAAAGATGGGATCGAGCCCAACGGGGACCTTTTGGTGTTCAGAGCTTTTTGAGCATCTTGCAAAGAGTGATGATGGAAGACATGGCTGTGACTCTTTTGACAGTGTACCATCGTTTGGACAAAGAAAGGTGCAACGATGGTCTGCATCTGACGTGCTGGAAAGGAGTCTGACACCTGAGCCGGCCATACCATGCAGCCTGAAGCTGAAAGATGGCTTCTTTCGAGCTGTGCCCTGAAACTAGGTCAACCACTACGGGGTGCTGTAGGCATGCATAGCCACACAAGCCACACAGCTTCTGTTTGTGTTTTAGTTTGCTTGCACACAGCCGTCGGCAGGAGACAGCATTGACCTGGATCCATTCGATGCACAATGCATGGTTTGAGGTCGGGAAATCCTCTCAAAGCTGGCAGCCGTGACATGTACATTGTAGGCAGCAAGGTTTGCTGGGATATTGATATGACCAAATATCTCATGGATATGGCCAGAATCTAAGCAGCATATCGTTAGTTGAGGGAGTCAAAAGCTATGGCAGTTTAGCTAAGGTCGACATGAAGCATGCAACATCTAGATGCCTCTCATCACCACCGCAGTGAGAGCCACTTCCAAGAAGTGTGCGTTGCATGGGGTTGAGATCCAGGGTTGGGCGATTTAAGCACCAATGGTCTAAAGCAAGCTCATGGTGATTTTTATTTTAATAAAAACAGAGCATAATTGTTCAAACAGACTTTTGCCCAACCCTGATCAGAGCCCTTTGCATGAGTGAATTTATGATAAAAAGACCGAGCGCAAGTGACTGAAGCAATTGTCAGACATATGTCCTCCTGCCGGCTGCGAATCCAAGATGATGATATTTGGTCCTTGTCCCCACGTTGACCGTTCACACCCGACCCTTTGAGCGGTTAGGCTGGGGTTTCCTCCATTTCCAGTGTTGGAGCCTCCAAGAGACAAGTTCCAATGGAAGTCACCAGTAGATCGCATCATTTGAAGGGGAAATCCAGCGACTGGTCGGCAGTTTGACAATTTGAGGCCCGGCTGAGTGCGGTGGCAGGCAGTAGCGCAGGCCTCAGATCTTTGGCTGGACCCGAGTTCGGTAGCACCATAGGGATGTGTACTTCCTTCATTTTGCTTTGGGTGGGGTGGGGTTACATGGAGAAAGTTCGATTTTGAAAATCCAAGTTCGCAGTTGCTCATGTGGGCGTGGGTCAAAATTAAACCACCAGGGGACCACAGGTGTTGGTCAATGTTGCCACTTACCAGGGTTCCATTTTGGGTACCTATTTTTGCCCCACAGCAATGTGTTTTCTTTCTTGCTGAGCAGCGCCCCAAGCAAATGGCCATTTGAGGGGATCTGCTTGGTTCAATAGAAATGAGGATTGCTGTAAGGCCTGTAAAAAAAAGAAGAAAAACACAATGGGTGTAGGGATGAGGATTGCTGCAAGGCCTGTAAAAAAATATATATATATATATGTATATATATATAAGGCATCCTGGCAATGGGTGGACACCCCCAGACCCTTGCACTGCAAGAGCGGGCAAGCTGGCGACAGGCTCTGTAATTTGAAGAAGCCAAGTGTCCTTACGTTCTCAAACTGGTTAGGTCCCCATGTTGGTTGCCATGTTCGCTTGAAAGGGACCGAAAGGGTGACCTACATGCGCACGGAGTGCAAATCCAGCAGAGGGCAAACAAAACAAGTCGACGGTGTTGTCCAATGGTTTGGATTCCTTGTTTTTCTTGGGATGCATTTGAAATTCCCGAAACCGGAATCTGTTGGGATAGACCCACTGAGGTGCCGCGACCGAGGCGTGGGAGCCGGCCTCGGGAGTGAAGAGTCAAAATGGTTGCCTTGAGCTCTGAAATGGACTAAGAACCAAAAGGAAGCCAGAGGGGAGGTAACCAACAGGAGTTGATCCGTTTGAGGGACTCAGGGACTGTAAGGGGAACCAAAAGGAAGCAGGAGTTGATCCGTTTGAGTTTTGGGAGGATTGTGGACGCCGTTTTTGGGACCCAGAAGAAAGCCAACCAGCCGCTAATGGGACTTGCCTGTTTACGGTTGTCTCCCCGCTTCAGGCATCAAAGCGATTTACCGGCTGCATCCCCTTGCGTCAGGCATGGATGGTTTAATGCAGTGGCTGTGGTGGTAGTACACTTCGATGCATGTATTGTCATGTCGCCGACATTCATGGTGACGGCAGACAGATTTTTGCACGGTCATATGTGGGCATGTGCATAAAATGTACATGTTACACGAGATACATTCCTTCTCATGGTGCAAGTGCTGGTCCGACTCTCGCCTGAGGGCAATCTGGAGGGGCCAGAGACCTACGAGGCCTATGAGGACTGGCCAAGCGTGCGGGAAACGGCTCGACAGGGTCTTTTCATCGTCCAATAATAATGTGGCTGTGTTTTATTCTTTTGGAGGTCCAAACCCTAAGCGAGATCTCGCTCAGGAGGTGCCGCTCGACGACCAGTATGCCGAGGAGCCATGAGACCATTCCGCCAGAGGTGATTCTGGGCTGTCTCTCCGGATGGCTCCATCCATTTGGCACCCTGCTTTCAAGTTTACAAAAAGATGGTTCATATCTCTATATTAAATGATAACAACATCATTGACATTGATTGTGTTCGGAATACATCATTGTTTCTTGGTGACAAAGATTAATTATTCTCATGTGGTGACAATAAATCTGGTGTATGTGTATATATATATATATGCATGTGTGTCTTTTTACCAACAAGTGGACAGCCAGCTTTCTGCGAAGGTGTCAACACTCTTTGATCCTCAGCTGAAGGTAGCCTCCAGGTGCCTAACATAGGAGGAAGTGTTGCCAACATAAAGCGTCGGTCGGACATGTGACCAAACACCCATGAAGGTTCTTGCATCGAGGTTTGATGGTTTTCGGCCACCGGTCACGGAGTCGTTTCCACTCACATTGATCTATGCCGTTCAAAGGAACGCAGCCTGGGCCTCTACCCCCCTTTGTCAACTCCGGTCCCAGTGCTTGTTGCCCAAAAAGGAGGCTTAAATGTGAAACCTTGGCTGCATCTTAGCTTTCATGTTGCAAGGAATTCATGGGACGCCAAAAAAGCAAGTTCAGCTCAGCATCCCATGGCATCCCTTGGCATCGCCGGGACATGTTTGACCTCCACCTCTGAAATCCTTCGAAAAGCGTCCCCAGGAGCCTATTGCAACCACTTCTCCGCGGTTTATAGCCCCAAAACGTTGCTTTAGCAACCAAAACGGGCTCACACTTCCGGCCCTTCTCTTGAAACTATGCACCGAAGGCCTAGGAAGAATGGGTTGTGTGCAGAGAACGATGGTTGAAGATGGGGAATCAGCCTGACCCGTACATCATGTATCATGGTGTTGTCGCTTTTGCTTGTTCCAGAGCTTTGTTCAGTTACTTTCAAAACTCAAACCAAATCCTGCACACGTCGTGATGCAGTGCGCAAAGAACTGGGTGTCTTTTTTTGGCAATCGGTGATGCTGGAATCTGAGAAGGACACCATCTTCCGCTGTTTGGATCAGAAAGGTGCGTGTTTCTTGGGGAGATCCCAATGGCAGACTGGGGAGACCTCGCCCAAAATCGGCTTCGGAGGACGAGGTGGACCTCGACGACCAAGAATACGCCGAGGAGATATCAGCGGCTGAATCTGGGGGTTGTACACCCGGGAATAACCACAATAGCCATATCTACCAAGGGGTACAGAAGTGTCCAAGCATGGTAGGCCTGTCCATGATTGAAGGCTGGCAGCTAGGGACTATATAAGCCTTTATGACCTCTACCAGGTATGTCTGTTGACCCATGAAGGCCCCCCGTAGCCATACTTGAGATAACAGCAAGCACCTGGGAGCTTGCTGCCGGATTTGTCCTAGTGCCCAAGCCTGAAAGCCATGGTTTGCCCGTCCTCGTGAAGGTATGGGGGTGAGACACCTGCGCTCGGTATGGCCATGGGATTCCCATCTCAAGCCAAAACCTTGACTGCTATTGGGTTGGATCTTGAGACTTGAAAACTTTTTGGTTGAAATAAAGGTGTTTTCTACGAACCCCCCCAAAAAGTGAAACACTTTTTGCAGCGGGGTCGTTGCAGCAACCAAGAAAGGTTCTCAAGTTGCGCCGGCATCAATCCCAGTATGCGATGCGCAAGAGGTTGCTGGTTAACATGGAATGGGGGGGTCCAATAAAGGTGCCAATTATCAAGAGAGGCGGAAAGGATATTCATCATGGGCTCCTCGGCATACTTTTGCCCCCCTTGTTGACCAATAGGCGAGTTCTAATTGGACGCGCTCCAGAGCAATTGCGGGACACGCCCCCTCAAACTCAATGTTTAATCATCCAACTCTAAGGGGATTCAAAAGGAGTTTGTTTAAGCGGTGGGTGTTGCAGTCTGCGCAGCGAATTGGCCCGACTCGGGGCTGAATCGTGTCCATAAATGAGGAGCTTGATGTTTTGAAATCCGCAACGATGGATTTCGACACGACGCCAGGAATGGGAATTCGCCAATTGAGGATCGAGTGCTCAAAATGTGCGGGGTGGTTCTTCAGGTGTTCACCCCCCTTAGAACTATCCAACAAGGGGACGCTTATTTTGTGGAAACGCGCGGGTTACTAGAGTGGAAAAATGTACGCTTTGGCTTTCCGCGTTCTCAGCACAAGTAACCCAGCATTACCAGCTGGTTTTTTGGGCCTTGTGGTTTCTTGGGCTCCCAGGTTCCCGTACGTGGCTCCAGCGTTCCGGACCTTTCCATTGACACTATTTCCACGTTAAGCCGCGCCGCGCCTACGGAAAGCCGCACTCATCCGCCCAAACCCGCGCTGATTGAATGCGGGTCGAGAGCGAGAAAGCGAAACGGTTCTGATGGGGGCCGCGTTGATTCGTTGTGAGCCGCATTGCGCCATGGAACAAGTTTCATCTGCATTCATCCATAGCGCTTGTTTCGCATTGATACGTGGAGTCGCGTTGTTTCGGATTGATACGCTGATCCGCATTGATCGAAATGCATTTGCGCTAACTCGCATTGATTAATTGCAAATTGAGCATGATCAAGTGTAGCGGTTTGATGGGCAATGATGAGGAGGAGCTCGAAGCTCGGAAGCCATGTTTTCATGGACAACAATCGAGGTTTGTAAATACATCAGACGGACAAGAGTTGATGCCTCTTGATGGTTTCTGCAAAGCTGTGTGGATCACCCGCGGATTGAATTCCAACTCCGTTTCATATGGTAGGAGTGGGACGGTTAATTATCGCTCTCTTTTAAAGGCTTTGGAGTGAGAAAATTCGACTGCGAATGATCCAGTACTAATTTGCAGGATTCCAGGGAAAAAGTGTTTTTTTTCTGAGAAGGCCCTTAGTTAGAATGTAGAAATACAGAGATTGTTTTAAGAATTTTTTTTTATAATAAATATTAATATTTAAATACAAATATTGTTTAATTAGTTTATTATGCTTTTAAATTGTTAAATATATATTTAATTAAGTTAATTGAATTTGATTTAAAAATTACAAAGAAATATGTATTATATTACTTATTTAGATTAGTATATATATTTATTAATTTGGGAATAATTTTAATAAATTATAGATTATTATATAAATATAATTTTAATAATATAAATAATAAGTATATAAAGAATCTATAAAATCAATATTATATATTAAAATTAAATATAATTTTTAATATTATTGTAATATAAATTATAATTATTGTGTTTAGAATATATTATTTTATTAGTAAATAATAATTTAATTATATATATAATATATAATGTTATTGTATTATGTATTTATATTTTTAAATATATAATATATTATTAAAAAAATATTTAAATCTTAAAATATTTATATTGGTTATTTTATTAATATTTTAAATTATATATTATTTTATATTAACATATGTAAAAATGAACATGAACGGCAATTTAGTCCAAATCTTTAAACCGAGATATTCGAGAATATAAATCGTAAAACAGAATTAATCGGGAGATGGAATTTCGCTTACCTACATCCCAACGCCACTTTAGGCACGGAGATTATATTACCCCGCTCCGAAAACGAGGTTTAAATTAAATACACAAAAAGGCCGGAAATCTCGGTTTAAAAGATATTAATTCTTCGTAACTCAAGGAAGGATAATTCCACTAAACACAAACTAAAAGAATTAGTCGAAAACGATACTGTTACGCATTAGAAATGATGAGCTGGTTTGTTTGACTTTGTTTATTGTTTTCGAATTTATGCGGCTAAACGCTGCTTTCCGATGCTTTTGACATGCCAAATGATGATTTCTCTGTAATTTAAATGAGTATTATAGATAAAGATTGAACTAAAAATCTTAATTATTGGTTTAATTAGTATTGAAGAAGGAGAAGGAATATAAAAGGATAATATGTTGAATAATTTTATGAAGGGGAAAAAAAGGATAATTGATTTATATTTCTTTGATATTGCTAATTATAATGATTTTGTTAAACAAATATTTTATTATATTTGATTAATTTATAAATAATTTTAAAAGAAATTTTATATAAATTATATACAAAAATAATATGATTTTGAAATATTTTAATTTATATAATAAAAATACATTATATTGTGTATGTTATTTTTTAAAATTATAAAATAATATATTTAATTTGAAGAATATTAATATATGTAATATTTAATATGTTTATTGTTTTGTATTTAATTATATATATTTATTATAATTGTTATTATAATAATATAATAGTTAGAAAATTAATTAGCACCGAAACAAAAATCCCAGCTCTCGGCATTATTATTATAATCTATGTATATACCAAAAAAAAAAAGAGTAAAAATTAATAAACAATAAATATATATATAATAATGTTAAATTCAAAAAAATAATTCATAATAAATGCATAAAAATCATTCGAATCGAATCGAATATCGATATATATATATATTTAAATATCAATATCTTTTAATTGATAGTGATATTAATTGAATTATATATATATATCTATTGAAATATATTTCTTCTATTTCATTTTGATTTATTTTTTTGTTTTGTTAAACGTTTAGTTCTTTTATTTTTGTTTTTTTATTATTCCTTCTTTATTAATATGTTTTTGTATTGTTCTATTATTATTTAGTATTTTATAATTTAATGTGTTTTTTTTTTTTTTTTCATCTATTTTTAGTTATATTCTATATTTCGAATATTTTCAATTTATTCATTTTATAATGTATAATGATTTATTTGATGTATATTTTTAAATAAAAAATTCGGGAAGAATTTATAGATTTTATTAATTTATTTATATATATTATATTTATTAATTTATTTAAATAATTCCTTCTTTTTTTTTTTTTTTTTTTTCATTATATTATTTAAAGAATATTTATATATTTTTATTTATATATAAATATAAGTCAAATAAACATCAAATATAATTTAATTTAAATATAATAATATAAATATATATAAATTAAAATCAATTTAATTTAATTTGGTTTCATAAAATTTAATAAATAACATAATATAAATTATAAAAAAAAAATTATTAACCCTACCAATATTCTTTAGTTTAAAGAAATTTATTTCCATAAAAAGATTTATAATCTATTTAATTAATATTATAAAATTCAATTTATTCATTATGTTTTCCCAATACAATATAAAACATAATATTTAAAAGTTATTATATTTTCAAACAATTAATATATAATTATTTATCAACATCAATATTTATATATCTAAAATAATAATAAATCACATCCATAAAAACCTTATCCATTTTATTATTTATTTCTAATTAATAATAATATCAATTACATAATATTTTTTTATTCACCGATTTTTAAAAATATATATATAATTTTACAATAACATTCAATATCCCCTCATTCCAACCACATTTTTCATTTTAATCACAAAATCTCAAACCTTAAAATTCCAACATCAAAATTACAAACAACATCACTACCATATCTTAATTTTCAAATATTAAACCAAACTACAAACCAAATAAATGTACATATATATATATATACAAATATATATAATCCCGTGTTCCGTGTTACTGCCCCCCCCCAATGGTAAGGGGGTCCCGCCCGAAACCCCGAGCCCCCGGATCCTGTCACCTACAATCTTCCCCACCCGACCCCCTGAACTCGCACACCCGACACCCCGGCACCCACCGCCAGGACAAGCCAACCCGAAACCAACCATAAACCAACCCTGAATTATTCCGAGAAGCGGCGTTCACGAGCCCGACGGGCCCGACGGGCCCGACGGACCTGACAGGCCCGACGGGCCCGACGGGCCTGATGGGCCTGACGGGTTTGATGGGCCTGACGGGCCTGACAGCTTCAGGCGCTTGACGGGCCTTGTGTGTGTGACGGGCTCCACGCGCTGGGCGGGCTTGAGCGAAAAGATAGATCATTGGCTAACGATATCTAACGATAGAACGACAGACAGAATGATCGATAGTGAGAGATATTGTGACACGTTGGTAGGTATTGTGACATGTTCCTATCCAAGATATGTTAATCGGATCCATGTATGTACCTCTATATTTACCTATCTATCTATCTGTCTGTCTGTCTATGTATCTATGTATCTATGTATCTATGTATCTATGTATCTATCTATCTATCTATCCATCTACTATCTCTCCTACCTTTGTAAATTTCTATCAGGTAGATGGGTAAGTAGGTAGATGGAACGAAACTGAAGAAGAGAAAGATAGACAGAAAGAAAGATCGGTAGGTAGATGGACAGTTAGATAGGTAGACCGATGCATACATAGACAGATACGCAGATAAATCGGTAAGAGAGATATGTAGATAGAAGGATAGCAAGATAAAAACAGAGGGAATCGAGAGATAGATCGATTAGATTGCATTAGAACAGGAAACGAGATAGGCAGATAGGCAAATGGATTAGATTGGGTTGGATTAGGTCAGAGCAGGTTAGATCAAACAAATAGGTCATTACGCCATGAGGCGCGTGGTGATTTTCAAGGTTCGCCCTTCTTGGTTTCAATGCACCTGCCAATGATTTCAGCTTTTCTCAATGAACAACTGTGGTTTTATAATTCCTCCAAACTAATGTTTTTCAGAGAAATCACACTTCATCTGACATCATCTCCATTTGGGCTCAATTTAGGTTGTGCGCTCCAAACATTGAGCAAATCAGATCACACCACCAAATTTCTTTGCAGCTGCACATCTTCGCAAGCTGGTTGGCGGGCATCTACTTGATGCTCTCAGCCTCACCTCAAAAAATCGTGATATGATAAATTGGCGGGCATCTACTTGACGGTCACGTGGAGACAGCCGCCAAAAGCAAAGGCAGCGCCTGGCGAGAACGCGAGACATAAGAGACCCACGAAGACCACAGAACGTTCTGATCATCACACAGTGCACGAAAGTCAAGGCATCGTAGAAGCAGCAATCGCAAAATCCAAAACTAGACCTGACACCGAAACAGCAGCAAAGACATCAACCCCCCTCCCCCCCCCCACACCTCGCCAGAAAAACAGCTGAAACGCCGCGAAAAGACCAGAGTCCTGTGGAACTAGCAACAAATACGTTGGGAAATGCGCAGATGCGTTGATGGACAAACGGATGGACAAACAGAAGAATGGACAGGAAGATGGATAGATGCACAAAGACCTCGGTGGATGAATAGGCAGGCAGATGGCTAGATAGAAAGATGAGTAGGCCAACAAGGCATGTAAATGGAGCAGACACACACGCGCGCAACAGTATTGGCTTCTATCAAGTTCGAACCATGTGCCTAGCATAACCAGAGCTCACGGCACCTGTTTTCCCAAAAGCATCTCTGGTGCGATGGGTGCGGGGAGCTTTCAACGGGGCCGTGCTGGTGGGATGTGGGCTCCGAGCGGCCGTGCTGGTGGGATTTGGAGGGCATTGGCTTCTGGGATGAGAGCGTTTGTGGGCGTGAGCTCGAGGAAAAAACTAGACCACGGTTGGCCCGAAAGCATAACATCGCAAGCGAGGTCGGCTCAACGCTGCAGGATGCGTTCTTTTTCCCTACACGAAGCATTCGTGAAGCAATCGCGAGACAGCACCAGGCAAGGTGCTCTGCGCAAACTGGTCGGTGCAAGTTGGTCTGCGCAAGTTGCTCTACGCAAGTTGCACTGTGCAAGTTGCTCGGCGCAAGTTGCTCCGCGCAATTGCTCCGTGCAAGTTGGTCCCTGCAAGTGGCTCCCTTCAAGTTGCTCTGTGCAAATTGCTCCGTGCAAGTTGCTCCCTGCAAGTTGCTCTGTGCAAGCTGCTCTGCGCAAGTTGCTCTGTGCAAGTTGCTCTGCGTAAGTTGCTCTGCGCAAGTTGCTCTAGGCAAGGCGCTCTGCGCAAACTGGTTGGTGCAAGTTGGTCTGCGCGAGTTGCTCTGTGCAAGTTGCTCTGCGCAAGTTGCTCTGCGCAAGTTGCTCTGCGCAAGTTGCTTTATGCAAGTTGCATCTTGCGACGCCCGCCCGCGGACCAGGGAGGAATCGAACCCGCGACCCGCCGGTCCCCGGAGCAGACGCGCTTGGCACTCCTTGCAATGACTCCTTGCAATGGCTCCTTGCAATGACTCCTTGCAATGATTCCTTGCAATGACTCCTTGCAATGACTCCTTGCAATGACTCCTTGCAATGTCTCCTTGCAATGACTCCGTGCATTGACTTTCATGATGATGATTCCTTGCAATGACACCTTGTAATGACTCTCATGAGAACAACTCAAGTGAACCCAGCGGAAGAACCCTTCGCCATGCTTTCGGGAATAGTAGGCTAGTTGGACAGATCTTGCTCCGTGCCTGGCGTGGGTTGTTAGACAACGGCAGCCTCGTGTCAATGACTGCCTCAAGTTAGTAGCCTCCTCTTTCGTCGGCCTTGACAGTCCCGACAAACTTCCCGGGCCCTAAGCCGTAGACCTCTAAACCTAAGCCAACTCTAAATCAACATAAACCAACCGTAAACTAACCCTAAACCAACCCTAAACTAACCCCAAATGCACCCTAAACCAATCCCTAAACAATAAACCCTAAACCTAAGCCAACCCTAAACCAACCCTAAACTAACCCTAAACCAACACTAAATACACCCTAAACCAAACCCTAAACCGTAAACCTAAACCAACCCTAAACCAACCCTAAATCAACAAAAACCAACCGTAAACCAAACCTAAACTAACCCGAAATACACCCTAAATATATCCTAAACCAAATCTAAACCAACCCTAAACCACCACAAACCAACCACAGGACCACAACCAAGGGAGGGGGTACTTGTCTGACCCCTGACCATTGGTGGGGGGGGGGGGGCTGGCAACGCTGTACCATATATAGCACCATAAATAAATTGTTTGTATGGACCAAAAAACCAAATCCCCCTAAAAAGAAATATATCGCTATATCCCTCGTACACGCAGCAATTAGGACCCAAACGTGAAATTGTTTTGGTAAGCCACCTCCCTACAGCACCATAGAAAATGCACAGCAAATTTAGCAGGCACTACACCAACCTTCCAACCAAGCGTGCCATCCCTTACCATTACAAACCATTCTCTTTAATCATAGAGTTTTCCGGGTTCTTAATTGCCGGAAGGATCTAGAAAGCACTAAACTGTTAGGGTTTTAACTGCAAACCGCAATCGGAAAACACAAGGTCTAACATTAAACAATCGAATGGGACGCGCCGTTTGTGTTGGCAAACACGGAAAAAACGAGATATTGCTAAACCCCAATACATTGAGCTCGGACTTTCCTTAAACCACAGACAAGGGGTTCTCTCAAAAAACACACCCATCTTTGGCCAGTGGCAGTGCCGACACATGAAGAACACCGCGCCGCGGTTTTTTCTTGTCGCGTTCGGGCCGACTGGCTGCCAGTCCAACGTTTCATGCAGATCACCGTGCCCGGGCAATGTCACAAGCCTCTGAAACCGCCGGCGCAACACAGACCTGCGGACGGCACTTATACCAACCAAACAAACAAGCGCGTATATTATTCTGATAGAGTGTGATCTGCCTTTCAGATATTTCGTGCACCTCAGTCTTTTCAGCAATGCGCAAATTCGCCTCGGCCCCCAGGGCCGCGAAGCTGTCAGACCCCTTCCTTCGGAATCTTGGTCCGTCCGACCCCCCGAACCCATCTTGCGTCATGCCGCGCCAGCAGTCTGAAGCTGGAAGCGTTCAGACCCACTTTTTGGATCCCACCGCCGCCAGGCTTAATCTTTCCCTTCAAACACACCAAGCCGCAGCAGCGAAGACCACGCCCTTCCTTCCACAGTTCAAGAGCGCTCTCGCCTCCGTGATCATCACCTCACGCCTCGGGCTTCGAATTCCAGGCATTGCTTTCGCATCGTCCTTTGCTATTCTGCCTCGCGCGGCATTGCTCCAAACCCCGCAGAAACCTTTGCCTGAACTCCGCTTGGTTTGGTAGCCCCTTTGTGCTTCCCAAACCTCTTGGATGATGCTCCAGTCCCGCCAGATGGGGGGCGGCCTAAGTGGGGTCCTGGAGCCTCGCGCGGTTACGTTCTGTCGATCACATTCAGCTTGACTGCAGGATTTTGGCCTCCTCCCCAGCCTAAGGAAGTTCAGGGTCCAGCAAGAGGACTCCTACCCGGATGTAGGTCACGTCTCAGTGGGACACTGCTGGCACTGCCTTGGAAGCCAACCCATCGATGGGCGGGCCTCCCCTTCGCTGAAAGCCAACATCACCCGGATTCAAATCTCAAAGGGGGAGATGGTTTCGGGGGGGGGGGGGGGCCTTTATCTATACATATATTCAACAACAATATCTTGAAACTGCTTGGAGAACATGGAACTAGGTTGGGTCTTGGAGAATGAAAAGGCTCATGATCTGCAAATGGTGACATGCTCCTTGTCAAATTGGGTATCGCCGCATTATTGAAAGCACACAACAACCCAACATTATGCTTCCAAATAATACGAGGGAGGTAGCAAAGTCGCCTTGGCACCCTTTTGTTCTCGAAGCAACCTCGTTGTCCATATCAACTGTGCGAATACAAAAAAATGTGAGTTGTGAGTTTGGAACTACCTTGCCAAGCACGTCTCAGAGTGCTGTCGATCGATGCAATTGGAATTATGAATTAGTCGCTCAATTAAAAGACCACGCATTGCTTTCAAGCTGGTCTTGGCCCCAATGCATAGCGAGCCATGCTGAAAATCAGCAGCCACAAAGAAGGGTCCTCAAAACATGTCAGATCGCTAACACCATGCATTTCCTTTTCAATCCTCCCCCGTCAAAAGAAAAACACGCCCTGGCCCAAAGGCGTTTGAGTGGGTCCAAGGGACCCTGTCTACCGCTCGCTCAGCTTGCACCTCATCCAGCAGCATGCGGAGACAGTCCGTCGCCTGCCTCACGCAAGTGGCTGCTGGCCGCAACACCAGACCCCAGGGTTCAACCCCCATCAAAAGAATGGCCTTGAGACCCTATTTGGATGATGACAATCCTTAGGTATATAAGGGTGGTTGTATGACCCCATTGTTTGAATGGTGGTTTGAACCTAGGGCAGAAGCATCACGATCACAACACAAACGAGAGAAACAACTACGTAGAACAACAACAACAGCAGTTCCAGAAACAGCAGCAGCAACAACAACAACGATGACAACAACAACAACAACAACAACAACAACAACAACAACAACAACAACAACAACAACAACAACAACAACAACAACAACAACAACAACAACAACAACAACAACAACAACAAACAACAACAACAACAACAACAACAACAACAACAACAACAACAACAACAACAACAACAACAACAACAACAACAACAACAACAACAACAACAACAACAACAACAACAACAACAACAACAACAACAACAACAACAACAACAACAACAACAACAACAACAACAACAACAACAACAACAACAACAACAACAACAACAACAACAACAACAACAACAACAACAACAACAACAACAACAACAACAACAACAACAACAACAACAACAACAACAACAACAACAACAACAACAACAACAACAACAACAACAACAACAACAACAACAACAACAACAACAACAACAACAACAACAACAACAACAACAACAACAACAACAACAACAACAACAACAACAAACAACAACAACAACAACAACAACAACAACAACAACAACAACAACAACAACAACATCATCAACAACAACAACAACAACAACAACAACAACAACAGCAGCAAGGGCAACCAGAGCCATAACCATACCTGCTTTGGAAAAGCCTCAAATGCCGGACAGCAAAGTTGAAATGCCGGATCCTTCGCGAAAACCCTGGAACTTTGTGCATGAGTGCCGCGCCTGCGGCGTGCGCGGTGACCGGGGTCCTGCCAGACGTTGGGTTCATATGGCGCCCCAAAACCCAGCTTTGACTGTGGCACTCTGGCTGGGTTCCTGATTTCGAGCGCAGGAAACATACTCAGTGTCACAAATGAAGAAAAGGGACCCAGGGAGTCCCTTAACACAAAGGAACGGATGAGTTTTCCGTGTTCCGAAGGGCAATCTATTGATGGTGTCAGTCTCTCCGCTCCGATCAAAACTCACCAACAGCAAACATGGGACCCCCTGCCGCAGGTTGCTGCCAGGACCTTCTTTTCCGACAACCATTTCAAAACGCAAGGATGTGCGGTGGTGTCCCAGCAGAACGGTCGCTGGAGAGAATGAGGTAGCAACCCTTAGATAAGACGTGGACAGATTTCAACCGATTGGTACTTTCTCACTTCCCTTGAAGTGGCGAGGAAGTGTGGTTTGACCTCTGGGTTGGTCCAGATTGTTTCTATCGGTGATATTTTTTGCTATCACTGGCTCGAACGGGGGGACGCCTAAATAAAGCACACCCAAATAGGCATTGAAACAATCACTTCAGGGAAACAGCCACAGGTGTCTTTCGGTCAAACCAGAGAAGGCTGAGTAGTACGGCTTTGCTTGAAAGAGATTCGCTTAGAATATGGGTTAAACCAAAGAGAAACCAAGGTGTAGTCCATGTCCCAAATAGGTTCTGTTGAGGAACAGAGTCCGATGTAGCCATCCAGGTGCAACCGAAAAGCAACGTTGAAAACTCGGCAGAATGTTCTCCCCTCGGCTTCAAAAAGGAGCCATACTGTGGATGGACGAAATCCTGCACCACCTAAGAAACCATGGAATGATGATTCCCCTGTAAATACCAACAAACAATGGTTTCCCATGGTTTCCAAGTAGTGCGAAATGGATTTTGTCCATCCACAGTAGCACAGAGAAAATCAAGTTTTGGAGACAGGGTTCTAAACCATGGGGCTTGACACAAATGGGACAATTGCACCACCCCAAAAAACTCCTGGGCCTTTAAATGGACCCGACCCCTCCATGAGACACCGGGAATTGGTGGTTGGTCTCAAAACCAGGTTGTTTGAAGGCCAAATCAATCGAATTGAAGCTGACTGGGACAAACGTTTGGGTGTATTCCATGTAAAAACCAAACTCAGGCCGAGCAGAACCTCGCCGCTACATTTCGCTCCTTGCGGGCTCGGCGACTCCTCGGAAGCAACGCTCTTCCCACCAAAAAAAGAAGCTCCACCAGAGTAGAGGCTGGAGGTTTTTTGTATGGGGGTTCGGAAGTAACGCTTTTCCCATACCAAAAAAAAACACGA
Organism: Effrenium voratum; assembly: GCA_963377175.1. NCBI lineage: Eukaryota > Dinophyceae > Suessiales > Symbiodiniaceae > Effrenium > Effrenium voratum. Next base: position 609,089 of record CAUJNA010003413.1, read on the forward strand.
GAGTAGAGACTGGAGGATTTTTGTATGGTTTGGGGGGTCATACCCTGAGATTCAAAGGTTCCCTTAGCGTTTGATCCCCAAAATCGGGTGACTAGAGCTCACCTCAGGCTTTGCAGTTACGAAGGCGCTATCATTCGACTGAGCTCCCCAAACTCAGGATCTATCTTCTTTGCTCCTGGGGACTGACTAGGACTCAACGGAACCCTGACCCGTAACAAGTTGCATTTCCGTTCGAACTCCAAAGAATCAGCCCAAACAGGATACCTGCAAACTATCACACCCACTGCAAGCTCAAAACAATGCACAGTCTGAAGAAGAGTCTTTCTTTTGGATGCTGGACTTGCCCGCGGTGGAAGGATCGCATGCTCGAGATGAGCAACGCTTCCGCATAGGATGCTCTCAACACAGATCGTGTTGGTACTGTGGATGGACGAAATCCATTTCTCACCACCTAAGAAACCCTGGAATAATGATTCCCCTTTACATACCAACCAACATCAACCAACAATGGTTTCAACCATGGTTTCCAAGTGGTGCAGGATTTCGTCCATCCACAGTATGTGTTGGTGTTGCTGGGTTCGACTTGCTGAGGCGATCACTGACAGGACACGCCGCTGTGAATCTCGAAACACCAAACACGCCTCATTGTGTGTCCCAAAGTCATGCAAGTGATCAGCTTCAGCTGATCCTGTCAGCTCTGACTTTGATGACGCCCAGTCGAAACAAAAAGGCGAACGTGCTCCAAGCTCCCCCATCACCAGACCAACAGGAGACACTCTTTACATAAATCGGCCCGAGGTTTCCACCATAGCGCACCCCGAAATACAGGGCCCCGGGCTGGCATCGGCGGTGGTGGAGCAAATTGCACAACTGGCTGCGTCACCTGGCCGATACGTTTGTCAAGGCGGATGCCATGCGTTTTCAGATCCGAGCCGAAATAAATCTCCAGCAAGTGGATGACTCAAGGCCACATCTTGAAATGCTTGGACTTCCAGGTGGCCTTGTTCGTTTCCTGCCCGTTTCCTACCCAGAGCATCTGTTTCTGGCTCGATACACAAATGCGTGCCCATCGAGGGACCCATTTCGGCAACTCGGCAACGCCGCCCACGAAAGCTTAGCCTAGCAAGGCCCTTTGTGATTTCCACCACTTGTACTTAAACCCAGCTGATTTCCCCAAAAGGGGACCCCTGGGTTCCAGTTCACCTGAGAATAACCACTGTTTGATTACTCCAAGGTAGGCTTAAACCCAAGGGTTTCATGTCCTCAAAAGGGGAATCCCGGGGTTTAGGCTTACCTTGAGGTTAGAATACGGGTACCCCTTGTTTTTCTGTAGTCTATTTTAGTAGGGGAACCCTCCCAACCAAAAAAGGGGTTTTAAAAGGGCACCTAGCTGGGAAACCTAGTTGAGGCAATCAAAAACTGGAACCCCGCCAAGGCGTTGCCTTGCACAGCCCGCCTTATCGACCTTCTCGACTCCGACGTCGCACGCTGCGCTGCAAGTTTCAGGCGACCTACACTCGCCCGAGCTGGGGAAAAAACGCGATGGGCACCAAACCGTATCCCGTGAAATCCTCACGCGTTATCTTTTCACTGCACGCTTGGTACATAGATCGCTTGGGCAGCAAATCGCAAGGCTCGGCCGGCGTCACTGATCCGATGAGGAACGGAATGCCACTCAGAAACAGGGCTGTGGGGAATGACCACTTCTGTGATACAACAGAAAGGGATTCCCAAAGACTATTTTGTTCAAAAGGGGGGATTTCAACTTGTATCACAGAAGTGGTTGGAGAAACCAATTCCTTGATCCCACAAGAGCCTGCTCAGAAACGCCAAGGAAACTGCCGCCGATTTTGAAAACAACCACCTCGGCTCTGCCGGATTTTGAAAACGACAAGACTTCGTCGCTGGAACCGGGATCGACCCACCACTCGCTTTCAATCCAAACAGATTTCAAAAAACCACGGGGTGAATTGAACGTTCAAACACTCGGTGACAATACCCCTCCAAAACACAGAAGGAAACACATACCAATACAACTTGTCTCAAAATCAGAGACTTGCGCAATTGTTGGTTTTCTTGTAGTTTGCCCTTTAAAGTTTGGGGCTCCCCTGCAAAAGGACGCGCCCAATACTCCAAACTTGTCCCAAGCTTTGCGCCTTCGGTTCAGTCTCTGTGTTCTTCTTGACCATTCTGAATACAGGGATCCTTTCCAATGGCAAGAGCAGCGAGACATCTAAGTGGCTTGACAAGAGAAGGATGGATAAACACCAACCTCACAGAACTGCATGACAATCAGGACCTTCCCATCAAACCTCCCATCTTTGCGATCCAAATAACTTAAACAAAAATGTTCTCCCCAGGGCTCAAGTCCGTGGAAAGTGCCAGAAACTGGAACTTGAATTCAGCTCCAGCACCGTCCGGCAAAAGGGGGAGCGGCCTTCCTCTCTGTTTTCCCCAACGACAGAGAAAGAAACACCGGTGGATCCGTTCCTGACCGGTCACAGTGCTTCCTCAGATAGATTCCTGTAGAGCTCCATGCCAAGGCGATCTGGAAGAATGAAACACACACACACACACACCTAGACCCATCCCCGTTTGGCAACTTGTGGTTGCCATCCAGAAAACTGGCCGGTTGCCATTGATCGCACCTACACCAAACCTCAGATCTGACCGGATCACTTTAGACAACCTGAGTAACCGGAGGGAGCCTTTGCAGCCTTTGAGGTCTTTCGCGGGTCCTCGTGAAATCCCAAGGGATCCAAAGATCCTCACAAAAGTCCAACAAACAGATGTGGCTAGAGAACAGATGTGGACATGGGCAGAACTCCAGATGTTGAAAGGACCACCATATGGCCATGGGTTAAAAGCCCGTACCAAACATCCCAATCCCCACTCACCCTAAAATGGTACCATTGGTTTTGACCCACAGCCATAATATGTTGATGGGGCGGCCAAAGCCCCGAAATTTTCCGCGCGGTTTGGGCATCGCAATCCCAGGAGCCCCGGCTTGGCCATGGGGTCCCCCAATTCCTGGGCACCGATTCCGATTGGACCCAAAGGAAGCCTTTGTTGCCCTGTTCCCCTGAAGCAAAGGCTAAAATTGGATGCCACACAAGCCTTTAGTTGCCTTATCTTCTTGACCAAACGCAACCGAGTGAAACTTCCATAATGTTGTTAACAAGGCTCGATTGGCCAAACGTGTGGTAGATTGTTTTGTTTCTTCTCAAGCAAAGGCAACCGAGCGAAATGATGCTGTGGCCGCGCGTGGCTTCCGGCATTGTTCTGTTGAGTTCGCTGGAATGCAAGAACCCAAAAGGCTGCGCTATTTGAAAAGCCAAGCTCCGGCCAACTCAAAGCCGAAATCACAGCAGCTGAGCTCAGATGACATGTCAATGGACTGGCTTGCATCTCGCCTGATCAAGACTTCTGACAAGCTTGCCTGGATCCGTACTCATCAAGGCTGATACCGAATCAAATGTCCGTGGCCATATTGGACCGCTTCAGTGGCTAGTTTTTTCATGATTGAGCCAACAGGTTCGTGTGTGCGCAGCTTCTAAGAAGCATGTAGTCTGTCAAAAGCAACTTGAGCTACAATTTTAGTGTGGACGCATCCGGGAAGTCGGATTCTAGCCCGTTCTAGCCGGTATTGTCCAGATTTTAGGTGTGAATTGCTCTTGGAGAGCACACCAAACTAGGCGCAATGATGGCACTCTTCCCACATTTCCTCATGCATGTTTCTTACTGTCTTGGGTGTGATGTGTTTTGCTGAGGGGCTCGGTCCCCCTATTTTCCACGTACATACAGCTTTCGGTCCCCCTATTGGACTCCGCGAGAAGGACACCTCTGGTTCCAATGGGTTGTATGGCCTTTTGCTCAAACAACCGATACCCAAAACGGGTTGCCCGATCGGTAAGTGGAAACATAGACCAAAACCTGCGGTTCGCGTTTCTCAGCTTGAAATTTTGAGCCACACCTTTTTTCGCAACTCGCTCAATGGATGTTTCCTGGGCCCCAAAAGTAGAACCAATAAGTGTGAGGAGGACCACGACTCGGAGCACTTTGCAGTGTACCGTCGAAAGACGCTGCGATCTATTTCCGAGGTACTGCTCGTTCATGTTTCTTTAGGGCCTTGATGGGCCCGTTGTTGGGACCCCCAAGTTGAACTGCACAGATTTAGACCAAAGAATGCGGGTACACGGTTGCACCGCCCCATCTTAACAATCCGCAACTCACCGATTTGAATCCAAGAATAAGCCACATCTTCGACAAAGCACCGTCGGGAAATCTAGAGGAACACCCTGGCCAATCTGTGAACTTGAGCTCATTTTCACCACTGTTGGCAGGTGACGAAAAGTTGGATCTTTTGGTTGGGTCTCACTTACCAAGAGCAACAACTGGAAGATCTAGACATGTAGCCATGGGTCAAAATCCAAATCGTACCCCCAGTGAACATCCCAATCCCCAACAAAATAGACTGAAATGGGTGCACCTGCCCCCAAAATGGTACCATTGGTTTTGACCCACAGCCACGTAACCGACACGAGTTCAAATCCTCGCAACTTCCCGACGTTGATCGCTTCCCGAGGGAAACAGCCCTAGACCAAGACCGACCGTCTGGGCCAACGGGCAAAGGGCAACTTCGCGCTGCCTGGATTGGGGAAAACGGGAAGGTTCATGGTGTCCAAACGGCTTGGTTTGGCTAAACGGCTTGGTTTACTGCCCGCTGAACCAGGCTCCACAAGGAGAGGGCACCCCAAATCCCAGGCAAATTCTTGGAACCTCGAGGATATGTGCTCATCAGTTTGTAGCTCGAAGAGGTTGCAGTTCGTTGCACCTCCCCAATGTTGTTTGGCGGTTGTCCATTTCTAGGGACACTGGACAATGGGTGTTTTTCTTACATGTGTGTCTGCCTGTATATTCATTTGTATATTTACTCACCTGCATGATGTTTCCGAGGCTAGTTGCAGATCCAATACCTTGTCGATCCAAGTTGTCAGCTGGTTCGATTTTTCTCCCGGCGGAATCGGAATGCATCCAAGGGAGCTGCCTTCTGTCCCGTAACGGGAGAGCAGACAGGGGAGGTCCAAGTGACATCCAGAACATCGCTGCAGGTGCAGCAATGGCTATGGGTCGCTGCAAAGCGAGGCTCACAAGCGGTGGTGTGCAACTAATTACCCAGCTTTGCAATAGGACCATATTGCCGAATCGTTTGAGCTCGCCCAGGAAGCCAATCAAAAGCACCAGACATCTAAGACTCATCGGTCGTCTCAAGGTAAGAGCACCAATCCCTGTAGGCCTGAGACCCCACTTTTGGGAGGGTGGTACTTCATTGCGCCAACAGACGATCAGACTGTTTTGAGGACACCTTTCCAACGCTATGTGGGTATATATCTTTTCTTACGGGGGCCTCCCAACAATAACAAAAAGGTGGCCCACAAAAACACAAACCCAGGTGTTCCTGGCCATGGTCAAAATACCAAGTTGAATCAAGCCGGCAATTTAAGTGCAGCTAGCGTAAAGGGAACCCCCCTTGCCCTGGCACAACTTGCCCGCAGGATGCACGCAAACTTGCTGGTGAGGAAATTCCAGGTCACCTCAAGAATCGGCTCTCTAGGAACATTGTGCGGGGAACCAACGGAGCAACGGGTTTCGCCCATTTGGTGGGCTGGGTTCCATATCTACTTCTGAGACAGCTTTGTGCGAACGCCGCGCGCTTGTTTCCTGAGTAGCAACAGCCAGGGGCTCAGGTGGGCTCACTCTTTGGGCTATGTTTTTTCCAATGGACAGGTGCTCTCTTGTCATTTCCGCAGCGACCCTTCCCACAAGTCGGGGTGAACAAATTCCAAGCTCATTGCAAGAGAACTGCCACTTGTGACTGGCGCACATGACTCACTATGCTCGGGACATTTGTTCAAACCCCACCCACCGATCGACAAATGTCGCCGATGAATTCATAATCTGGGTCTCGCAAAGCGACGGCCCGCGGTCATTTTCTTACTGGATTCCTCGCAGTTCTGCGATGAACCGACCTATGCGACTGGCAGCGGGCAGCGGAAGCCCGCCCCTTCAACAAACATGAAGGGGTCACCAGACTGGAATCAAGCTGATGGCTTGGCGCACATCTCGGAGGTACGGCGGAGAAAAAAACAAAAACATATTTTCTGATGTTGCTTTACATTCGTCCACCCCAAAATGCAAAAAAAAACACCTCGAGGAGCAGATAGGGTCATGTACTCATGCGAGAAGTTTACATGCGCCGATCCTTCTGCCCCAAGACATCCTTCTGAGAAGCAACAACAAAACGACCTTGGCCATTCTAGGGGATTCTACTGCTTGCTTGAATTGAAGTTATGGGGAGACCGGCTCTACCTTTATGACCATGTCGAATGTCGAAAAGGGTCTCAATGCAGAATCTCCGCGGGTTCACCCAAGGGGTTGGCAATAAGAAGCACTCAAGACTTTTGGTACATGGTCAAGAACCATAGGCCATCTGTGTGTGGTGTGTGCGTTTGCCTTTGGACCTTGGAGGTTAGAGGGACACCAACGGACAACGCAAGCCAACTTTTTTTTGGGGGGTTCCCCCGTTTTAACACCAACCCATAAGGTTTCTACCATATAGCCCATACACCCGGGAAACACGAGGCATGTGAGCCAACTTGTGGCGCATCCGCACCGCTGCACAGCGCGTGGGTCCATTCGAAAGGCAGTGAAGTCAATGCCTCGCCCGGGAGAAGCAACTTGGAAGTTTTAGCCCTAGGAAGTAGGAACAAATGGCAGTGGCTCAAAAACCGGTACCAAAATGGAACCCTGATAAGTGGAAACATGGACCAAAACCTGCGTAACCCCTCCTGTTCAATTTTGAGCCACACCCAAATGGGTCTGGCGCAAAGTTAAACTGTGGGGGAGAAGGCGTTGGACAGTCTTCAACAGAAGCCACATGACCCACACGACCACTACATCGTTGCGGAGGGCGATTTCGCAAGACCATGCCCTTTGCACATTGGGGCCCATTGGCGTACTGGACACGGGGGACGTGTTTTGTTCGGCATATGGGCTTGCCTTTCTTGAGGGTAGCTGTTCGAGGGAAACCACACACACACACACGGCCCTGTCCGGGGCACAGCGAAGAAAAGGAGCAGGAGGCGGGCGGGGGGCGGGGGTGGGTGGGGGCGGGAAGGATCATGAGACATCTAAGAAACCACGAAATCAAGTACATATCTAGGTGAATTATGACAATTCATGAATCAAGAAACTTTAAAACCGCAAGAAAAGCATCTTCATGGGCTTTCGGTCGCAACGGCGGGTGAGGACACGAAGAGAATTGACTCTGTCTAGAGGAACCGGGTAAATCTCAGTCTTGAACAACTTGGACCCGAAGACCCGAGCAAAAGCTGGCTTCGAAGTCAGCCAAGGCCGGGTCCAAAACAGGTTCCTCCAGAAAAAGGGGAGAAGTCATTCTTTCAATTAAACCCAAAAGTGGAACGCTAAACAAATGAACTCCCAGCCCGCCCGATGAAGCTTTGAGAGCAGCAGCAAGAAATTCTACTTTGCATGTTCTTTCCACTTCGGAAGCGCGCGATAAGTCTAGTTCTGAGGGAACGAGGGAACTCACAGCAGTTTCTCCAGTTCTACCCATAGATACGACCGCATGTTGAGCAAGTAGTCCAGCCGCCAAACTCGCAGCTCCGGGTTGGGAGCTTTTAGACTTTATATCTTTTCCAGCTAAACAACTTTGCTTTTCCAAAGAAGCCAGGCTGATGCCAATTTCTTTTTGTTGGATGTATCCTGAACAAAATCCCAAAGAATAACGGGCAAGATCAAGTGGGATGGCTATTAAAACCAATCGGTTAGTTGGGTTGGTCTTTGATCTCTTGCAACAAGTCAATTTGACTAATTTGGTTAGGTGCTGGGTGAAGTGTCTCCTCGACCGAAATCAACATCCGCACCTGAGTCACGATCAAAACCCGGTGTTCAAATGGTCTACCCAAAACCATGTCAAGAATTACCAAGGCGGCCGCACCCATTCATGGCCAGGGGATTGTCCCTGTGTGCCCTCTAAGTACTCACCTGGGTTCCCAGCTACTGCCGAGCTGGCTGATGAGCTCAGAAGGGCAGAGCCTTGAATTTCGTCCGATGAAGAAATTAAGGGCGCGGCGTCTCTTCATTTTGAAGGGAAAAAAACAGGGAACCAAACATTTTAGGGGGGTTCTTTAAGGCCCCTTAAGGAACCCTGGGGAACCCCACTACCGAACCTTAGCACTCTCAACTATCCTTCCCCGTGTACATAATCCCACCAAATACATAATTTTAGTGGTGCCCCAAATGTCATCCTCAAAGAGCCGTTTGGAATCAAGCCAACATGGGCGTGGCATGGCTAGGCTCAGGGCATAAGGGTGCAAAGTGACATCCCTCTAAATGGCGGCCAAAGGGAAACACCCCCAAGTAATTTGAAGAATCCCACAACATGTTGACTTCAATGGACAGTTCAACCTAAATTTCGAGAGATTCCGCAGTGTACCCTTTGAGAATAAGGCAGCCAATATCCACTGTCCCATTTTATGACAAGGGAGCTAATATGGCATCTGCGAATGTTGAAGTCTTGTCTGTATAGTCTCAATGGAAGTTGTACTCTTCCCAGATGGCAACCGCTTCCACTTCGTTTCTTTCAAGCACCTAAAAGAGGCTCGCTCCATTGTGAAACACTCGCAGTATTACAATAATGAACATGCTTCTGCAACAACAGACAGCTAGTTCGTGTAGATGGTCAGCAACCATTCGCTCGTAAATTAATTGTTGACTTTCAAACTCGTTTTAGCCGTTTGAAGGCATTTGTGAGTTTTCCGATTCAGAGACAAAAAGAAGTCGGCGCGGCCGTTCCAAGCTGAGTTTATCCCATTGAGAGCACACCAGCGGGAAAGCCGTCCATGTCATTGCTATCTTGTTTCATGCGAATCGCCTGCCATCCATCTCATGTCGTATAGTCAAGGGTTCCATCAACTCCAGATGCCGGGAAGTGGTTCCATCTCTATCTATCATCCCTTCGCTCGCCTCTTAATAGCATCCCTGATACGGGTGGTCAAATGGACACCCACACCACTAAGCCAACAAGAAACCGCTAACCAAACTCAAGAAACCTTCTTGTGGCTCAAATGGAAACCCAACCAAAGAACAAGACACTCTGGGTCCTCCAGTAGAGGGAGAGAAAAAGGGGACCATTCTTTTTCTGTAGACAACTTTAGTAGGGGAACCCTCCCCCAAAACAAGGTAAAAGGGGACCTAACACTAAACAAACGAAGCAAGCCAAAGTTGAACATCCATTTGCTTAAGTCCCCTGGGAAAAAGAAAAACAATATTTCCAGTATAGATTCCCTTTAAAACCAAGAGGGGGAAAACACACACACACACACATTCTTAACTGGGCCGCCCTCAGATCCCCCGCTAAAAGTGAATAGCTTTTAGTGGTTTAAATGGAAACTACCACTAAAACACTAAAAGGCTAAAAGGCCAAAAAAGCTCAGGAACCGGATGGGAGCCACCGAGTTCACCAAACCGAAGAATTCCAGCGCTTGAGGCCGGCGCCCTGGGCGACCTAGTCGAGGGGCCAGTCGAGGGGGGTGGGGTGGCTTTGGGCTGGGAGGTGGTGCGTGAAACCCACGGTGGCACCGGGGAAATTGGATTTGTTGTCCTTCCCGCCAGCATAGTCTGTTGGATTTGAGAGGTGAGGTTAAAAAATCGGACTTGTCCTTCCCAAAAGCACATGCTTTTGGATTTGAGAGGTGAGGCTTGATGGAAACACCAAACGCAAGAGAGTATCAACTCCGGGATTCTTCCTGCCCCTTGCAAGCACAAGCGAAGTTGTCCACGCTTTGTCTCCAACATAGGACTTGGGGCGCCTGTCCTCAGATCCCCTGCTCAAACTGACTAAGTTTTGGTGGGTTAAAAGGACACCCAACCACAAGACCAATTAAAGGCCACTAGAGAAACCCAGTTGAACCGGGTTTGATGCCCTGAGCTCCGCATCTTGCAACGCTTCCAACCAGAAGCTCCGGCCGCGCGGGTCCATCCACGCGGGTCCGCGCCTCCAGGGCTCCTTTTGCGGCTGCGGCAAGAAGCCCCAGAGGGAGTCGTGACCTGGCAAAGGTCTCTCGCCTCAACTTATGGAAAGCGAACAAACATATGGCGGATGCTTGCGAAATCCATTTTGCACCAGATAGAAAAAGACAGCGTGCCCTCATGGGGGGTTGGGTTTTGGACACCCACAGAATGCACCAATTTCAACCCCACAAGTGAGAATTACGCGCATTGAGGCAGATTGAGATTCACTAGTATGCGGGCCATGCACTTTTAGTCTAAGTGCTGTGGACCTTGGATGTTGTGCCCAAAATTGCTTGTCTGTTGCAAGCAGGCTTTGTCACACAATTGGACCTTGACAATTGGCCCATAATTACTTGTCAGTTGCAAGCTTGCACTATCAGACAGTGTTGAAGTTGAAGAATGGCCAGTCACCAAAAGTGTCCTGTCTATTACCAGCGTAGCTGCAATTCTCTTAGCATATTTCTTGTAATTCGTGTTACAGTGTTTAGCAATAGAACTGAATTAGAATTCAAACATCATCCTATATGGAAAGACAAGCCTGCCCCTTAAAAGGAAAAACAAACCAATAGAAACTCAAAGGACATGCAATTTCAGTTGTGTTGGTTTGCAAGTTTTAGATTGCACCGCTTTGAGTTGAATCATATCTTAATTAGCGTTCAAGTTAACATAGTATGTTGAATTAGAATTTGAAAAAAATCCATTGCCTAGCAGGATTTAAATTGGGAATCTAATCAGGAAAGAGTTGGGGTCTGACATTTGTTTTTGTTTCTTTGGTTTTCTCCAGTTTTTTGTTTTTGGGAAAAGTGCAAAATCCTCGAGAAAACCAACAAAAATCAGACCCTATGTATCCATGCTGGCTGAGTTAGGGTTTGACATTTGTTGTTGTTTCTTTGGTTTTCTTGGTGTGTTTTGGTTTTTTGGAAAAGTGCAACAAACCTCGAGAACACTAACAAAAAAACAGACCTCATGTATCCATGCTGGCTGAGATAGGGTCTGGCATTTGTTTGGTTTTCTCGAGGTTTTGTTGGTTTTGGAAGTACCAAGGAAACATACGCAAAAGACTACTGATCCCTGTATTTCAAAAACCCACCCCCCATAAGGGGCCCTTCTGTAGAAATACCCCTAGAACGATTCTACTCTCCTGGAAAAAACATTGGTTTCAACCATGGATTCAAAGCGGTGCAGGATTTCGTCCGTACAAAATATCAAAGACCAAAAACAACCATGAAAGAAGATTGTGGATGTGGGGGACATCCGAATCTCTTTTAATGCCGTTTGTGAGCCATTCTTTCAGGTATGAAGGGACAGGTCCTTCTGATGCACTGCGTTGGGTACCGTGGAGATCCTGCCAAAAAAGGAACGCATCCTTTGCCCAAGGCTCGTGGCCCCTGACAGCCTAATGTCCAGCATACGTGCGAGGGAAAAAAGAACAGGTGGTTAGCTTTCTTTTGGTTTCCATCTAGACTCGTACAAAAGGGGGAAGCTTCATTTTCAGAAGCAGATCGATTTGCGTAGCAAGCGAACGTCTGGTCCTGAAGTCGACCAGGGGGCGGAATCCTCCTGCCCCAGATTCAGTATTGCTTGGGTGACTTCCAACCTCCCCTGCCCAACCGCCTTTTCCCGAAAAGGCCCAAAGCCCAACACAGAACCCCTCTCCCCCCAGAAAAAAAAAAAAACAAGAAGAGCACGAAACACTCCTTGGCCTCCGTTTCCAACTTTATTTTGGCATTGAAAAAGCCATGTCATTCAAATGAAAATGCAAAATGGAGATCTTTTAAGAAGCCTTGAAAAACAATAAACCTGAAACCGCCCGCCGCGCCACGTCCGATCCGATCCGAATCCGCGCCGAATCCGCGCGCCTGCCGCCGCGAGCTTCTTCTTCCGCTGCAGCTCATCGCTGAGCGCCGCGTGCTTCTCCTGCCGATGGGCATCGAGAAAGCCGAGCCACAGATGTGGAGTCCAGATGGAATGGCCAACATGGATAACCAGATTCTGCGGTAGAACAATTCATGAGTGGTTTAGACATGGGTAACCAGATTCTGTGGCAGAACAATTCATGAGTGGTTTAGACATGGGTAACCAGATTCTGTGGTAGAACAATTCATGAGTGGTTTAGACATGGGTAACCAGATTCTGTGGTAGAACAATTCATGAGTGGTTTAGACATGGGTAACCAGATTCTGTGGTAGAACAATTCATGAGTGGTTTAGACATGGGTAACCAGATTCTGTGGTAGAACAATTCATGAGTGGTTTAGACATGGGTAACCAGATTCTTTGGTAGAACAATTCATGAGTGGTTTAGACATGGGTAACCAGATTCTGTGGTAGAACAATTCATGCGTTGGTTTAGACATGGGTAACCAGATTCTTGGTGATCATTCATGGTGGTTAGAGACATTAACCAGTTTCTGTGGGATAGAACAATTCATGAGTGGTTTAGACATGGGTAACCAGATTCTGTGGTAGAACAATTCATGATTGGTTTAGACATGGGTAACCAGATTCTGTGGCTAGAACAATTACTTAGTGGTTTTGTCATGGGTAACCAGATTTGTGGTTAGAACAATTCATGAGTGGTTTAGACATGAACCAGATTCTGTGGTTAGAAAAACAATTCATTGATGTGGTTTAGACATGGGTAACAAGATTCTGTGGTAGAACAATTCATGAGTGGTTTAGACATGAACCAGATTCTGTGGTAGAACAATTCATGAGTGGTTTAGACATGGGTAACCAGATTCTGTGGTAGAACAATTCATGCGTGGTTTAGACATGAGTAACCAGATTCTGTGGTAGAACAATTCATGAGTGGTTTAGACATGAACCAGATTCTGTGGTAGAACAATTCATGAGTGGTTTAGACATGGGTAACCAGATTCTGTGGTAGAACAATTCATGAGTGGTTTAGACATGAACCAGATTCTGTGGTAGAACAATTCATGAGTGGTTTAGACATGCGTAACCAGATTCTGTGGTGGAACAATTCATGAGTGGTTTAGACATGAACCAGATTCTGT
>CAUJNA010003414.1:0-2500 GCA_963377175.1 Effrenium voratum
CACAGACTCACACAGACACACACAGACACACACAGACACACACAGACACACACAGACACACACAGACACACACAGACACACACAGACACACACAGACACACACAGACACACACAGACACACACAGACACACACAGACACACAGACAGAGACACACAGACAGAGACACACACACAGAGACACACACACAGAGACACACACACAGAGACACACACACAGAGACACACACACAGAGACACACACAGAGACACACACAGAGACACACACAGAGACACACACAGAGACACACACAGAGACACACACAGAGACACACACAGAGACACACACAGAGACACACACAGGGACACACACAGAGACACACACAGAGACACACACAGAGACACACACAGAGACACACACAGAGACACACACAGAGACACACACAGAGACACACACAGAGACACACACAGAGACGCACACAGAGACGCACACAGAGACACACACAGAGACACACACACAGAGACACACACAGAGACACACACAGAGACACACACAGAGACACACACAGAGACACACACAGAGACACACACAGAGACACACACAGACACACACAGACACACACAGACACACACAGACACACACAGACACACACAGACACACACAGACGCACACAGACGCACACAGACACACACAGACGCACACAGACTCACACAGACGCACACAGACGCACACAGACACACACAGACACACACAGACACACACAGACACACACAGACACACACAGACACACACAGACACACACAGACACACACAGACACACACAGACACACACAGACACACACAGACACACACAGACACACACAGACACACACAGCCACACACAGCCACACACAGACACACACAGACACACACAGACACACACAGACACACACAGACACACACAGACACACACGGACACACACAGACACACACGGACACACACAGACACACACAGACACACACAGACACACACAGACACACACAGACACACACAGACACACACAGACACACACAGACACACACACAGACACACACACAGACACACACACACAGACACACACACACAGACACACACAGAGACACACAGAGACACACAGAGACACAGAGACACACAGACACACACAGACACACACAGACACACACAGACACACACAGACACACACAGAGACACACAGAGACACACAGAGACACACAGAGACACACAGAGACACAGAGACACACAGAGACACACAGAGACACACAGAGACACACAGAGACACACAGAGAGACACAGAGACACAGACACACAGACACACAGACACACAGACACACAGACACACAGACACACAGACACACAGACACACAGACACACAGACACACAGACACACAGACACACAGACGCACAGACCCACAGACGCACAGACGCACAGACGCACAGACGCACAGACGCACAGACGCACAGACGCACAGACGCATAGACGCACAGACGCACAGACGCACAGACGCACAGACGCACAGACGCACAGACGCACAGACGCACAGACGCACAGACGCACAGACGCACAGACACACAGACGCACAGACGCACAGACACACAGACGCACAGACACACAGACACACAGACACACAGACACACAGACACACAGACACACAGACACACAGACACACAGACACACAGACACACAGACACACAGACACACAGACACACAGACACACAGACACACAGACACACAGACACACACACACACACAAGCACACTCGCACACACGCACACACGCACACACGCACACACGCACACACACACACGCACAGACACACGCGCACACGCACAGACACACGCACACACGCACAGACACACGAAGATACGCACACTGGCACACACGCGCACACGCGCGCACGCGCACACGCGCACACACGCAAACACGCACACACGCACACACGCACACACGCACACACGCACACACACACACACACGCACACACGCACACACGCACACACACACACACGCACACAGGCACACACACACACGCACACACACGCGCACACACGCACACACACACACACACAACAGGCACACAGACACACAACAGCCACACACACAGACACACACAGACACACACACACACACACAGACACACACAGACACACACAGACACACACAGACGCACACAGACGCACACAGACGCACACAGACGCACACAGACGCACACGCGCACACGCGCACACGCGCACACGCGCACACGCGCACACGCGCACACGCGCACACGCACACACGCGCACACGCACACACGCACACACGCACAAACGCACACACACACACACACACGCACACACCTTTCACACGCACACGCGCACACACGCACACACACACACACACACGCACACACGCACCCACGCACCCACGCACCCACGCACCCACGCACCCACGCACCCACGCACCCACACACACACACCCACACACACACACACACGCACGCACGCACGCACGCACACACACGCACACAC
>CAUJNA010003414.1:5000-22500 GCA_963377175.1 Effrenium voratum
GCACACGCACACACGCATACACGCGCGCGCACACGCGCACACGCACACACGCACACACGCACACAAACTCACACAGACAAACACGCAAACACGCAAACACGCAAACACGCAAACACGCAAACACGCAAACACGCAAACATGCAAACACGCAAGCGCGCAAGCACGCAAACACGCAAGCGCGCAGCACGCCAGCAAGCACGCAAGCGCGCAAGCACGCAAGCGCGCAAGCTCGCAAACACGCAAACGCGCACACGCGCACACACACGCAAACACGCAAACACGCAAACACGCAAACACACAATTGCTGCTGATGCTTCTTTTTGAAGTCAGAGCCCACGCGTGTGCGGCGCCACGGGCGCCTCACAAGTTTGAAACCGAGGAAACCATAGGGTACCACAGGGGCTCCGAAACAAGAACAACACCGAGAAGAAAACGGCAGGGCGAGCGGCGCAGAACCTGAAGGCAACAGGCGCTGAGGGCGGCGCCGCCTGAGACAAAACAGGGGGGCAAAGGGAAGCCCCAAAACCAAAAACCCCACCCAAAAAAACACAAGAAAAGAAAAAGAACATCGCAGCAGGGTAATCAACCAGTGCTCACAAGCGCTAGCTTCACGTTGGCCTGCGCGCAAGCTCATAAGCAACACAAACAAAAAGCGGGGGTTGTATCAGTGGAGCGATACATCATAGCGGTTCTGGCAGCCCTTATGCCAAAGTACCAGAAAATAGTTGGAAAGATGGTCTCGCACGCACGTGCTGCTAAGAAAGCCCGCGGCAAAACCAACCCCAGCACCAGCCCAAGTGCTGTCCAGGCCAGAGCTCTGCAAGCTCAGAAAGCGTATTTTGGCTAGAGCAGAGGTCTTTCGGGCGGGGATGCTGTCCTCTGCAAGCTTAGTGGCAAGGAACTTCTTGAGGAGGGCCAGCGTCTTTTGCTGCAACTGTTCTTTGGCATCCTGCCAGGAGTGGACAGAGCGCATGTCCAAGAGCTGCACTGGCTCGCCTGGTGCATAGTGTCTTCAAGTGCGCTTGGCTCTTGAAGCGGGCCCTTTTGCAGCTTGCTCCGGAGTTTGCGGATCTCGCTCACGAGCTTGTCCTCAGAAGCTCTGCGCGTGTTCCTGCTTCTGCTTTCTTTGCTTCCGGGATTGCTTCCTTGCGCCGGAGGACGAAGTGGAAGAAGACGGAGAAGAAGAGGTGGAGGGCCGCCTCTTCTTTTTCTTTGCTTTCTTCTTTATCTTGTCGGTGTAGTAGCGCGACTTTGCGCCAACATCTTCTTTTTGCTGGTGGCGGGACCTGCCCCCCGTCTCCGTCTGTCTTTGTCATGGGAGTGGCCACGGCTTTTTCCTTGCGTGTCATCACTCATGGCAAACCGGCCACGACGAAGTTGAAGCAGCAGCGCGCAAGGAATATTTGCCACAAGGCCGCCGTGAGAAACACAGGTAAAGCAAAGGCTGAAAGATCTTGGGCGCAGAAAACTTGCGCAGGCACAGGGCGTCTTGCTTCACATGTCAAGGCCGCAGCAAGAGTGGAACGCAGGCGCCAAGATCTTTGCTTGAAAGGCAGGGGCGCGTCTTGCTGCCTGATACACGGTCTTTCGCACATGCTTCTTTTTCCAGCCGCCCGGCAGGAAATCGCAGAAAAACCGGATCATGGCAACGGCTGTGTCTTCTGCTGTTAGCTGCATGTCGCGCCACCGCGCTAGGCGGCCCAAGCGGGGGAGAGGAGATTTCAAAGTCCAGCCCTCGCAACGCTAGCGCGCAAACACGCAAACACGCAAACACGCAAACACGCAAGCGCGCAAACACGCAAGCGCGCAAGCACGCAAGCGCGCAAGCACGCAAGCAAGCGCGCAAGCGCGCAAGCACGCAAGCACGCAAGCGCGCAAACACGCAAACGCGCAAACGTCGCAAACACGCAAACACGCAAACACGGAAATATGCAACCACGCAATTGCTGCTGATGCTTCTTGTTGAAGTCAGAGCCCACGCGTGTGCGCGCCATGGGCGCCTTGAGCGCCGGCCCAAACCCTGACAGGTGAGATCTAAAAATCTCTGCTTCTGCTCAAGCCGAGAAATGCGGATCCAGCACAAGTTTGCAACCGAGGAAACCAAAGGGTACCGCAGGGGCCCCGAAACAAGAACAACACCGAGAAAAAACGGCAGGGCGAGCGGTGCAGAACCTGAAGGCAACAGGCGCTGAGGGCGGCGCCGCCTGAGACAAAACAGGGGGGCAAAGGGAAGCCCCAAAAACAAAAACCAAACACACAAACACACACAAACACACAAACACACACAAACTCACAAACACACAAACACACACACAAACACACAAACACACACACAAACACACAAACACACAAACACACAAACACACAAACACGCAAACACACAAACGCACAAACGCACAAACACACACACAAACACACAAACACACAAACACACAAACACACAAAGCAGAAACACACAAACGCACAAACACACAACCGCACAAGCACACACAAACACACAAACACACACAAACACACAGCCACACAACCACACAAACACACAAACACACAAACACACAAAGCAGAAACACACAAACGCACAAACACACAAACGCACAAGCACACACAAACACACGAACACACAAACACACACACACAAACACACACACAAACAAACACAAACACACAAACACACAAACACACAAACACACAAACACACAACCACACAAACACAAAAAACACAAAAAACACACACACAAACACACAAACACACCAACACACAAACGCGCAAACACACAAACACACAAGCACACAAACACACAATCGCGCAAATGCACCAACACACCAACACACAAGCACACCAACGCACCAACGCACCAACGCACCAACACACCAACACACCAACACACCAACGCACCAACACACCAACGCACCAACACACCAGCCCACAAGCGCGCAAGCGCGCAAGCACACAAGCGCACAAGCGCACAAGCGCACAAGCGCACAAGCGCACATGCGCACAAGCAAGTGTGAGGCTTCACAAGGATAAAGCACACACCATTCCCCTACTCAACTTCGCGTCCCCGCCCCACCCTGCCGACCCCACCACAAGCGCACAGGCACACAGGCGCAAAAGCACAAAAGCATAAAGAAACGAAAGCACGAAAGCGCGATAGCACGAAAGCACGAAAGCACACAAGCACGAAAGCACGAAAGCACGATAGCACGAAAGCACGAAAGCACACAAGCACCAAAGCACCAAAGCACAAAAGCACAAAAGCGCAAAAGCACAAAAGCACAGGAGCACAAGAGCACAAGAGCACAAAAGCGAAAGAGCACAAGAGCGCAAGAGCGCAAGAGCAAAAGAGCACAAGAGCACAAGAGCACAAGAGCGCAAGAGCGCAAGAGCGCAAGAGCGCAAGAGCGCAAGAGCGCAAGAGCGCAAGAGCACGAGCGCAAGAGCGCAAGAGCGCAAGAGCACGAGCGCAAGAGCGTAAGAGCGCAAGAGCGTAAGAGCGCAAGATCGCAAGAGCACAAGAGCGCAAGAGCACAAGAGCACAAGAGCACAAGGGCGCGAAAGCACAAGAGCACAAGAGCGCAAGAGCGCAAGAGCGCAAGAGCGAAAGAGCGCAAGAGCGCAAGAGCGCAAGAGCGCAAGAGCGCAAGAGCGCAAGAGCGCAAGAGCGCTTGCGCAAGAGCTGTTGCACAACAGCACAAGCGCGCACGCGCGCAAGCGCGCAAGCGCGCAAGCGCCCAAGCGCCCAAGCGCCCAGGCGCCCAAGCGCCCAAGCGCCCAAGCCCGCAAGCCCCCAAGCCCGCAAGCCTGCAAGCCCGCAAGCCCGCAAGCCCGCAAGCTCGCAAGCCCGCAAGCCCGCAAGCCCGCAAGCCCGCAAGCTTGCAAGCCCGCAAGCCCGCAAGCCCGCAAGCGCGCAAGCGCGCAAGCCCGCAAGCGCGCAAGCGCGCAAGCGCGCAGGCGCAAGCGCAAGCGCAAGCACAAGCGCAAGCGCAAGCGCAGGCACAAGCGCAAGCAACAAAGCGCAAGCGCATGCACAAGCGCAAGCGCAAGCGCAAGCGCAGGCGCAAGCGCAAGCGTAAGCGCACGTGCAAGCGCAAGCGCAATTGCAAGCCCAAGCGCAAGACCAAGCGCAAGCGCAAGCGCAAGCGCAGGCGCAAGCGCAAGCGTAAGCGCAAGCGCAAGCGCAATTGCAAGCCGAAGCGCAAGCGCGTGCGCGAGAGCAAGCGCGCTAGCGCTAGCCCGCGAGTGCGAGGGCGCGCGAGAGCGCGACAGCGCAGGAGCGCAGGAGCGCAAGAGCGCAAGAGCGCAAGAGCGCAAGAGCGCAAGAGCGCAAGAGCGCAAGAGCGCAAGAGCGCAAGAGCAGGAGCGCAGGAGAGCAAGAGCGCAAGAGCACAGGAGCACAAAAGCACAAAAACACAAAGCGCAAAGGCACAAAAGCACAAAAGCACAAAAACGCAAAAGCACAAAGGCACAAAAGCGCAAAAGCACAAACACACAAAAGCACAAACACACAAACGCACAAACCTACAAACACACAAGCCTACAAACACATACATACACACAAACACACAAACACACAAACACAAAACACACAAACGCACAAACACACAAACACACAAACACACAAACACACAAACACACGCACATACGCACACACAATCACACAAACACACAAACACACAAACACACGCACAAACACACACAAACACACACACAAACACAAACACACAAACACACATACGCACACACAATCACACAAACACACAAACACACAAACACACGCACAAACACACACAAACACACACACAAACACAAACACACAAACACACACACACAAACACAAACACACAAACACACAAACACACAAACACACAAACGCAGAAACACAAGCGCAAAAACACACATGCAAAAACACGCGCCAAAACACTAACACAAAACACAAAAACACAAACACAAACACAAAACACAGAACACAAAAACACAAACCACAAAACACAAAAAAACACAAACACAACAGCACAAACACAGAAACACGAGCACACAAACACAAGCACAAAAGCACAAACACAAACCACACACACAAAACACAAACACACCAACTCAAAAACACAAACACCAAAACACAATCACAAAAACACAAACACAAAGCACAAGGACACAAACACAAAATACACACACCAAAACACAAACACAAACCATTTACACAAAAACACAAACACAAAACACAAACACAAAAACACAAACACAAAAGCACAAAACACAAGCACAAAAACACAAGCACAAGCACAAACACAAGCACAAGCGCAAGCACAAGCACACGCACAAACACAAACACAAACACAACCACAAACACAAACACAAACACAAACACAAAGACAAGACAAAGAAAAAGACAAAGACTAAGACAAACACAAGCACAAACCGCAACCACAAACCGCAACCGCAAACCGCAGCCGCAAACCGCAACCGCAACCGCACCTGCAACCGCAACCGCAACCGCAACCGCAACCGCAACCGCAACCGCACCACAACCGCAACCACAACCGCAACCCCAACCCCAACCCCAACCGCAACCGCAACCGCAACCACAACCACAACCACAACCGCAACCACAACCACAACCACAAACACAAACACAAACACAAACACAAACACACAGGCACACCTGGCTGACTGTATGCATGCTTGCACCTTGAACAGTAGCCAAACATGCAGGAAGCGCTGCCATATCATGTTGCTGTGAACGCATAGCCGGCTCGAGCGTGGCCGGGACGGCTTCGGCCGCACAGCTTTGTTGTCAGAGCCTGACTCTGCCACGTGCAAACAGCAGTGTGAGTCCAAGGGACATGACAAAGCTCCTGTCAATCTTGGTGCTACTCCTGCCTCAAGTTCAAGGCGGCGACTACAGCTAGAAGAATGCGGTTGCTGTATTTCATTGCAGGCACAGCTCTTCGAGCAGCTACCAGTATCAATGAAGTGCTAGGGGCCAAGAGGGGCCATCCACGTAAATGCTTGGCATTGATTGACCGAGGGAGCCGCAAGCTGCGGTTGTTGCGCACCTGTTGGCCTGACCCTCAGCTTTTCAGAGGAAGGAACACCAAGCGAGCGCGTTCCTCGGCGACATCGATGGAATGTGCGGCACTTGACAAAGTCTTGCACTGAGTCAGTCGTTGATGACTACCTCAAGTACTACGCAGAGGAGAAGACATCCTGGACGGAGGCAGAGCTGCTTGGGAAGCTGGGACCAATTGATTTGTGTTAGAAAGTGATGGGTGGCAAAGCATGTGAATGGATTGAGCATTCTTCAGTCCAAGCAGCGGATGATAGACATCATCAATTCTGCCACAACAGACGAGGTGGGCTCATGGACATGTCGGATTTTGCATGCGATTTCTTGCAGCAACACTCTGCAGATGCCAAGTTTACTTTCAGCGCTCAACAGTCGCCTGAATTTTGAGCTTGCCAGTGCTTGCCCATGCCCTGCACATGCTTCATATGTTTGTTGGCAAGCCATCGTTCGTCCTGCCAGTCTCGGCTGGCATCTGTCAACGAGAAAGCTCGCATGAAGGCGCTCATAGCCGTACATTTCCGTTGAGTTGTTTTCAGCTTGGCGCTCGCACAACCGGTATCTACTAAAGTGCTCGAGTTTGATCACATCAAGGGAGCGCCTTGAACAGAAAGAGCATGATGAGACGGTTGCCGAGTATGTGACTGTCGTGAAGCCAGAGGCTCAGTCTCTGCAAGGAAAGTCGCGCAAAGATGATGTGACTGCGAGTCAAGCAAGCACAGTGCTAGGCAGCTGGATCAAGCGCTCAAGGTGCAGTATGCTTTGCTTGTCATGGCTGTAGATTCAGTCAACTGCCAGCACAGGAGATGGAAGGTGCTGACTGGGCTGAGAAGCATGGCGTCAAGGCAGCCCCGGAATGGCAGTTGGTGTGTGTATCAGCATGGATTTGTATAGGAGCAGCTGGATGCGCTATATCAGGCAGGTCGCCTGGACAGTGCAATGGATCCTTGCCCAAACAGCAGGAGTCTCCGCTTGCCCTGATTCAATCCGTGGGCAACAGAGGCGTGGAATGCAAACCTGAAGCTACAAGATCCAGAGGGCGAGGAACCAACTCAGTCTCGTCATGTGCAGAGGTACCAACGCCAGCACTTTGGCAAACTCGGCTGCCTTGAAGCTCAGGCAGCCTCCCTTTGCCGGGGTGTCCTTGCGCGATGCAATTGCCTTCGCAGGCAATTCCGCCAGGAGTTCGCCCCGGGAATCTGAAGGACTGAAAGGGGAGCGGATGGCGAGACAAAGACAGGGCCAGTCAGCAAGTAGCAAGCGTGAGCGCCATCCAGAAGTTTGAGGAAGTCAAGTTGCATTGCGAAACTCATGTGAGAGGCCGTAAACAACAGACATGCCCAGCTCAGCGGAGCCAGTCGTTGATTTTGACTTGGTGAAATGTGCGGCACGTGTTGCCGTGTTTGCATTTGACACATTTAGATACTGGTATGTGTTGTGGACTCGGCAAGAGTGCTGCACCAAACGATCGACACGCATTCCGGCTGGTATGTTGATGGTAAGTTGCTGAAAGTCAAGCCGCAGCGCTTGCGCGGAACTGCGTCTCACAGATCAGTGCTGCCTGCTTGGCTTCGAACACCTTGGCGGATATGAAGCTCAGCGTCGCAGTGCCGCCGCGGCCGGTCATGTGGTCAGAAACGTAATTCCGGCCGCGATTGTCTCCCCAGGCAGGGAAAACGGAAACTGTCTATGACGCATGCGGGTTGGATGGGGCTGGGGACTGCTAACGTAAGGTCTAATGTAGCACTTGCACCAGTCCGGAGTTGGGGTAGTTGAACATGTCATGATTTGACCGGACATAGTATTTTTATGAACTGGCGAATGCCATTGCTCCGCGCGATGGTTCGGTGGGGTGCGGTGGCGGGATTGGGTGAAGGGGTGGGGTGCATGGCACTTGAGCATGCCAATGCCGCTACATGCCCGCGAGTCGGGGGTCGGGGTGGGGTGCGGTGGGGTGGGGTGGATATTCCAACTTTCTTTGGCGCTCAAATGCTGCACCACTCAAAGTTAGAATCGAAAGAGCCATATCTGCCCAATGCAATCTGTCCCTACCAGACAGGACCGGTGCACTTCAAACTGATGGCTTTTGTATTCATGAGCAAGGCCCAGTCTATTAGGTTGCCATAGTAGAAACAGATCACCTGCAGGACCTACAAAGTGAGGTGACCTTGGACCTTTGTCCATGTGGAAAGATGCGGCTGCATGGTGATCAATGAGTGCATCGAATATTGCTCAAGTGGTTTGCAAAAACTGGGCTGCACCTTGGTTCGAAACAAAGATGCGGATGACCATGGGCATGTTCATGAGCCAGCCGCCCAGCAACCCTTCAGCCCAAGGTGCTGACTTTTCAACTACTGGGTTCTGATAGCAGTTTTGATTTCGCTGAGTGTTTTCATGGGGAAATCCATTTTATATCGCCAAGGGAAAACTTCAATAGAACTTGCGAGAGTGCGCAAACGCCATGGCGCTGAGTGGGTTGAAGAATCTGGTCAACTCCGCCGTGTCCGAGGCGCCTTTTTCACAACAGCCGCTGAGCATCCCATGGCCGTTTGGGTGTCACGTCTGGTGAAGTTTCAGGAGAGGCAAAAGTCTCAGGGGCACACAGCTGCTGCTCTGGGCCTTTTGCAGCGGCTGCCACCGAAGGAAAGCTGAGTGTGTCCCCACAACCCCGGAGGTGTTGCATTTAGTTTAACTTGCTGGTGCGATTGGTTGGGAATGAGGGAATGGTCCTAGGGATTCCCGGAGAACAGGAAACCAACACAGTTTTTGTTTTCTCTTCTTGTTTTGTTCTCCGGGGTCATTCCGTCATTCCCTACCTATCGCACCAGCAAGTGAAGACTCAAGCCAAACGGATTGCTTTTTTGGGGCAACTTGCCCAGGACCTGGAGGCAGACTTGGATGCCTTGGTCGCCATAGCTCCAGATCTGGACAGTACTGTCGGATGGCACACTGTCATTTTTTTGCGCTGGCATTTTTTTCTTTTTTCGTTGCAGCATTTGCAGTCCTGGAATGCTCTGTGGTTTCGGCTCGAAGACGCTAAACAAGAAGTAGCAAGTCAAGAAGTACTCCAAATAGCTGTGCCAGATTTTGACCGCCTCAGCGCAGAGCAGCCAATCTATGTTGCATTGTCAAGCTTGGCGCCGACAGCCTTGAACCCCATCTGTGCGCTCGCGCATTCGCCAGAATTGCAAGACAATTCATGCGCTGATGCAATGCAGGGTGCTCCATCAACGGCTGCGACGGGCTCGCAGCGCTCTGCCAAAGCCCAAAAGTTTCATCGACTGTTCCTCAGCTCAAGACGGCATGTTTCGTTTTTTGATATTGGTCGTTGATTAAAAAGAAAAATGTGCGCTGCACCAAGAAGCCCTTTCCAAACCTAAAAGTCTGTGCATGAGCATGGTTTGCGGTGCGAAAGAAAGGCTGTCCCTGCCCACGGTGGACTTGGCAGCCTTGCGAGAACTTCTATGGTCCGGTGCACCAGAGGAGGATCCCAAAGTCCGGGCTGAGGCATGGCAGATGTTGTTGGGATACCTGCCTCCCGTGAAGGATCGGCAAGCTCCAGGCCTTCAGAAGAAGCGAGAGGAGTACGAAGAGCTGAGACGAAGGCATTACTTGCCGATCGAAGCCCAAGATGCTCCTACCAGCATTGACGTCGACGCGGCTGCCATACTTCGCCAGATTCGTGTCGACATTCCACGCACTTCGCCGGGCCTACCCATTTTTAGCCATCCACGGATACATGAACTGCTGGAGCGAATTCTGTTTATTTGGTCCGTTCGGCATCCTGCCAGTGGCTACGTCCAAGGAATCAATGATATTGCCACTCCCTTTGTGGTTGTTCTTCTGGCATCCGAACTTGACTGCTTGCCCGAGGACATCAATGTGGATGCCGCAAGCAGTGATACACTGGATGCTGTGGAAGCAGGGGCCTACTGGTGCCTTACCAAGTTTTTGAGTGATATTCAAGACCATTACACAAATGGTCAGCCTGGCATTCAGAGCATGGTGGCCAAACTCCGAGAGATTGTCCACCGAATTGACCAGAAGCTCTATGAACATTTGGAGCAGCAGGGTCTGGACTTTCTGCAGTTCTCATTTCGATGGATGAACTGTTTGCTACTCAGAGAGTTTCCCTTTCCTTGCGTCATCCGCCTCTGGGATACCTACATTGCGGAGCCCTTGGAAGGATTTTCCTCTTTTCACGTCTACGTCCGTACCCCAGTTTTGCCGTGGATTGGTGACTAAGCTTAGTTGTTTTGAAAGGGACCAACAAGCAGTCCCCGATGCAAACCACCTCCAGAGGGCAAGCTTTGCAGGGATCCATCCAATTCTCGTCCAAGGTTTGCGCGGTGTTCCTCATCTACTGGTCTCCGCAGCTGAAGCAAATGGACTTCCAGCAATTGATGTTGTTCATGCAGAAGCTGCCCACTGGAAAGTGGCGCAATCAGGAAATCGAGTCGTGCCTGCATGCAGCACGCTTTGGAATAGCTCCTAGTTGTGCCTTGCTTTAGCGCGTCTTTTGCTTAGCCCAGATGGTGGTGGTTTGAGTTCTGAGGAAACTCTTCTGGCGGAGGCCTTCGTTCTGAAGAGCTTGTTTCATTCATCCCCCAATCACCTGAACCCAAGATGAGCCGACGTGGCGAAGATGAGTCCGCTGCAGTGGACACGTCAACATGAGGTGACGCGAGCCTCCCAAAGCCGCGTATTCTGAGAGCTCATGATTTGGTGATTGGGCAAACTAGGCTAGAGCACTGCGTTCGGAACCCACAGGATATTTCCAGCGTTTCAAAAGGCTGCAGGAATCGCCTTCTTTTTGTCTTCAAAGTGCTCTCAGCCTGGCCAGTCCGGGCCGTGCCCCTGAGCTGTGCTCAGCTCCTGAGTTTGCACATGTGCCAGCGGCAAATCTGTCATGTGAAGCAGGACAGGCTTTGCAACGCATATAAAAATGAAGTTCTGAGACTTCGATCTGCCATCTGCAGAGCTTGGCCACTTGTAGAACACTGGCTAGTGGTTTTCCAGCGAGTGGCATAGGCAGAGAGGGGGAATTCGATTCGAGAGACGGTGCCTGACTCCATGCCAGGAGCCATCGCTGGCGCCGTACGTCACTCGCCCGCTGAAGGTCAAGGAAGACCTGAAGGCTAACAGGTGGGCATGTAGCGCTTGGTCGCCGCCTTGTCAGGATTCCTTTTGCATTGGCACGTGAGGTACTTTATCGTATCGGAGTACAACTGCGACGGAGGCAAGCTTGCTTGCAGGTTGCCTCCATTTCTCGCCTGCGACAGCATGGCGCACTTTGAAAGGTTCGCATCGGTCCCCTTGGACCGACAGGCGCCTCCCGGCACGCAGGCTCAGAGTTAGGAGTGGCTGCCTGCGACTCAGGTACATTCCTGCACCCCCTGGTGGTGATGCTGAAGAGGAGTTGGCAGCTACTTTGTTGGTTTGACTCCGTTTGAGATGTCAGATGCAGGAGAGATTTTTCAGGCCACCTGAGCGTCTCAAGCGCTTGGAGGAGACCTTCAACGAGGTGCTCGGCGCTCTTGCGGGTGTGTTGCGGTGATGTGCATGGCAGGTCTTCGAGGCATATGCCACCAGCTACTACGAGGACGCGATACTGATGGAATTGGCATGAGTACGCGAGTGTGTGGAAGCGATGAACCGGAGCTGCCTGCCAGGGCTGCGTCTCGTCGGTGTATCTCTGGGACCTTGAGGAGGCTCTGTCGTCAGGTGACTTGCAAGCTTTTGCAAGCGCAGCTTGCTGTCAGGGCTACGCAGGCGCCTTTCTCATCCGCAAAGAGCTCTCGAAGGTGCTAGGCAGGATTGGCACTGCTCTATTTCCCATGCCCTCAGTGCCTCAGGGGATGGGAAGACGGGTGTATGGGATTCCGTTCATGTCCTGGAGGCGGGGCTGATGCTTCGCAGCTCAGATGCGAGTCCCGAGTCGCGAGTCGTTTTCGAGTCGCGAGCCGGTTGCTTCGCGAGGTGCGTGAGGCGCCGAACTCCCACCAGGTGGACTTCAAGCTCTCAAGCTCCGTTCTTCTGCATGCCCAGGTGCCCATAGCTTGTGTTCAATGAGCGAGTGATTTAAAGCGGATTTCTTCTCTCTCGAGGTCTCGCCAAAAGCTGAGCAGACAGAGCTGTCTGCGCACCTGACGCGCCAGGCAATTTGCTATGGCTGTGAACATGATCTTTGCAATCTGCCCCCCCCACCTTCGCTCGCCAAAGACTGCATCTGAGAAGTTTCAGAAGGAGAGAACGAGGGCATTGCTGTTGGAGCGCAGAATCTACCCACGCTCATCAATTCTGTCCCGAACTTGGAGTGTGGGGTCCCAACGCAAGGCCGGCCTATGGGGGGCAGCTTTGGATCTTGCGCAGCGATGCTAGTAATGCTGGTGATGCCTCCAATGCTGGATCCTGCTGCTAGGAGCGCAAATGACGTCTAGTGCTGCTGGAGTATGCAGCTACATGACGATTAGGGCGTCCTCAAATTCACGGTATAGCACTTGCTTTCGCCAGACACGCGGCTTTCAGGTTCGACTTGAAGTGCCAGACACATGCAAACAAGCCACATTCACTCCAGCCAGCCCCTGGTTACTTAAGGGTAGTGAGGTTGGTTTCAGTCTTCCAATACGACACTTCAGAGCCGATGTAAGGATCCATTCAGCAAAAGATGACCATCCTTTGAAATAACCTTTACCACCTGAGCCGTCGTACGGTTTTCTCTATATCAAAGAACATGACCCTAAGTTCAGGCGTAGAGAGCAGCTCAAGCTTGATCTGAAAGGGAAAAGGCGGGCAAACATCACTGTGCTGCTGAAACATGAATCACTTGGAAACTGCAAGGGATCATACAGCCTCTCTCTCTCTCTCTCGCTTGTGGTTGTTTGCCCCACACGCAACAAGTGGTGTCAGTCAGTGCGTGAAATGAAGCTTCATGTCAGCCTGGGCAGACCGACTCCAAGTTGGACCGGCGCAAAAAGTCTGGAGAGGAGCATGTTGTTCATTCTTGCGTGAGCGGTTTCGGATTCGCGAATGCGAGTCAGGATGCCCATATTGTGCACATTGGGATGATGATAGAGGACATTTGCATGTGGGCATGTGTGAACCCCGTTTCGCACTCTGATGGCAGGACAATGAAAACTTCCTCCGTCACAGCCTGGGCTGCATTCACCTGGCGATCGCCTTACATCGAGCCTGCTAGGCTGTCAGGCTCAATTTGTCGAGTTATCTCATATCTCCAGCTGGCAATCTGTTGAGGCAAAGCAGCAAACTGTACTGGATTCACTGCGATCAGTGGAAGGAGCTCAGGCAAGTGAAGCACAGCGGGAAAAGAAGCACAGGCTTTTGCCGCAACTTCTGAGTTTTGACTCTCAAGGTGTCCCACAGAGAGTCGCAAAAAATGAGGCCAAGCTTGAAAGATATGAGGGGTTTTTGATGTTTCTGGACTTGTTGATCCGCAGACACCAAGCTGGCAACAAGATCATCAAAGCATGGATGCCGTCAGAGTGACTTGAGGGCCGTTAACTTCACAGACAGCAGCCGCTGCCACCAAGCCGAATGAAGGCAGTGGCTACCTGAAGTGGGCGTTGGCTAATCTCCAGGTCCTCGGCCTCGTGCTACCTGCTGGCAGTGACTCGAGTTCCGGCAGTCGAGCGGCGAGCGCAAGTCGAAACGTGGCCGTGGAGTCCGTGTCCCGCTCTCCACTCCTCTCGCCATCGCCTCCGCAACTTGAGTCGTTTTTTTCGGGCTTCTCCGCCGCTGGGTGCAACGACCCGCTTGTTTGGCCAAATGCTGCCACCGCCATTCTACAGGGGCGGCGGGGCTGTTTTGCAAGTCAATCACCGTTTGCAGGAAGGCCTGGAAGCTACATTCGTGATTATTTGGGCGTGGCAGCGGCCCAGCTCACACCAAGCAGAACACTTGAACCAAATACTACAGTAGCTCCACGAAAGACCGAATGGAAGGGGCCTCTGCGTAAACACGAACGGGTCCCGCCGAAATTTGTTTGGGATACCTCCTGGCGACACTTCTTTTCACAGTCATGGCCGATGTCACATGGATTACATGTCATATGGCGTCAAGTATGCACTGATGCAGCGGAGCAGATGCCGCTGCCAGCTTGGCTCGGTTCAAGCCATGATAGTTGTGCTGAAAGATTCCACACCTTCCCAGCAGTGTTTCATGATGGCAGCACTACCCAATATGTGCATGCCTGTTCACATGTTGCATTTGATCAACAAACCACACAGAATGTTCGGCTCAGCACAGCAACAACCGTAATTTGGTTAAGAAGGCTGTCAACAGCCATGAGCACAAAAGGTTTGGCGCGTGATGGGCAGCTTGAGGCAGCACAACTTCACAAAGTCGCTAAATCAGTCTAGGGTTGTCCAAGTCATGGTCTTTTTGCTTCTCTCGTGCTTGCTTCTGTAGTGGTCTGAGGGCATTTGGGGAGTGGTCCATGATTTGGTTCACCCCACTTCCTTCATTGGGCCAGTGACAGCTGCGCGCGCTTTGACTAGGCGGTGGCAACGGCCATCAACTGGATTGGATTCTGGGGCGAGGTTGGCCACACCATCTCGACCAATGAACTCGAAATGCTTTTTGGAGGCGACGTTTGATGCTCCTCTGCGTGGGGATGCTCTGGCTTGGGCTCCGCAGCTTATGACCGGAATCGGAGGGTTTGTTTTCAGTTTCTGTGCCTGGCATCCTCTCGACTGAAGAGAACAGCAGGTGTGCACTTGTTGCTGTTGGCATGTTCGCATTCGCTTCATGCCTTCTGATTCAGAGCAAATTCGTATCCGCATTGCGTGTAGAGAGACAGCGGCTGAAAGGTGTTGCCTGTGCAGAGTCTTTGCGCTTCCATGGTTCACTCTGGCAAGCTGAGTCTGGAGACGAAGTTCGCCGTTATGCGTCGAGTGGTGGCACAGAAGTGCCAAGACAAGAGGATCGCGTCTTAGTCACAGGTGACACGATACAGAGTGCACAGCGTGGTTTTTTGCAGATGTTCTGCACGTCATAAGGTCGTGGATGTAGAGGACTCACCTTGTCCTTATACTGGTGCTGGTGCATCCTGGAAGGCTGAGGTGTCGGGACCCGAGCATGGAAAGCCACACATCTCATGAGAGACTGTGATGTTGTCGGCGGAGGGGCAATGTAAGGCAAAGCCCGTGGTGGGTTCATGCCCAGTCCCGGTCTCAATTGGATGCATTCCAGATGGCAGGATGGGACGCTCAGGTCGCACACTGAAGGCCCTGCTGACGACGAGTCCATCCCGCGCAAGCTCGAAGGATGGTGGCGGGTTCTGGATTATCAGAGGGATGCCGAAACCGAGGTCTTGGGCTGAGTGCGTTCATGCAAGTGAGGGGCTGCCCGCTTCAGCTTGCTTTGCAGGTGGGTGATAATCTCAACATCAATGAGCTCTGCTATGTGGAGAAGCTGTGGACAGATCGCATACGAGTGTTCAAGGCCTGCATCACAGAAAGCCAAGCAACATGAAGCGTATCTCTTGGGTAAAGAAACATGTTTGTGAAACGATCCAACATCCTTGCAATACGTTAGGCACATTGGATTGCAGCCTTTTCAGGCCAACCAGCCAGGAGTTGCAGGTGAAGTTCCGTTGACAAGGGTGGGGCCTCATTTTGCTTCGGCGCCAAGACCACTCGCTTCATGTCGCCTGAGGTGTGTGATCTGCAGCTGATGCAAAAGGCCTCAGCAGCAGTGGGATCAAGGCCCGGATGTCAGGCTGACTTTTATACTGACAAAGCACCCAACGAGTCAGGTTAAACCACCATTTTCGTCAGAGAGTTTATTTTTGTTGTTTGCCATTGCATAGAATTCGTTTCGGCTCTTTTTCTTCGAGAAGCGATGGAGTGCCTCGTTCTAGGTCTATCATGTTTTGAACTTCAGGAAGGGCAACTCTTGGCTAACCAGTGATTTGTGCTCCCACCATAATTTTGCAAACGATAGAGCACAACCCTGTTATCCGAGAGCGAAAGGACCGCATCAAGAGCTGCTTGCATCGGAGTTGAACAGGTGGGATTTGCTCCGCGACGTGGGCGAGGGTGGTGCCAGCCCATGCCACGCAGGAAGAAGAGTTGCCAGAGTTACCAAGTGTGAGGTGATGATCCTGATGACATTCAAGTGGGGCAAAGACGAGTTCTTCTTGGTGGCGAGTGCAACAACTAAACATGGAGCCAGTTGCTTCGTTGCAAGCAGAGTGCGCTGCAGGTATGGGACCTTGAAATTGAAAGGCTTGGAGTGCGAAGTGTTGAGCTATGTCGAATGGATGGACAGGCGCGGTCAGAACTGTCGGCTTTTTGAGCCCTTTGTCCTTCTGGTGCAGCTACGCAGTCTCAGCTGTCAGGTGGACAGTCGAAATCCCAGTCAAGGACCAGAAAGGCAAGAACCTGGTTGTTGCAGGGATCCCAGTCTCTTGCGGATTCATGTGTTGCGATTCAGTTCGGGCGAGGCGGTGATTCCGGCGCAGCTGCGGCATCCAAAGCTTCCCCGGGATCCCAAGCAGAATGCCAAGGTGGAGCTTCGTTTCGCATGAGCTTGAGATGCGCATCGAGAGGCCAATCTGGGCCTGGCGTTGCGCTCGAAAGCTCTGGAGATATGCTGGCAGGCCTGGCCCTTGCAGCTGTTAGTGCCCGACAAAAATGAAGATCTATGCTTCTGCAGGGTGGGTCACAATTGTGGGAACTGGTGTTGGTTTTGGGCGTCCACTATGGGTTGTGCAGGCTTCGGAGTGTTGATGGCACAGCTACGGATGGTATGGAGGAAGGACGTAGCTGTGCCATAACAACACTCCGAAACACGCGCAACCCTGGTGGACGCCCAAAACCAACACCAGTTCCAACAATTGAGACCCACCCTGCAGAAGCATAGATCAGCAGAGGAGAGAAAGCAATGGCACAAGAGTCCAGAACTTGATTTGCAACATCATTCTCCAACCGATACCCCAACCGCTGCCTGACCGATAGGGTGACCGATGCCCTCAGTAGTCAGGAGCCTCTTTGGCATTTAGATGATGTTTGGTTACTGGTCGGTTTCTGGTTGCAGCTTCATTTAATGCATCATTTGGCTTAAGCGCACGTGTTTTGTCCAGCAAGGAATGTGGTTTGTGTTGGATGGGGCAAATTGCTGACACTTGTACCCAGCAGTTGTGATTAGGAGCTGCCAAAGTGTACTTGGTGTATTGCGCTTGTCTTGAAAAGTCAAGATTTCGAGCTGGAGCAGGCAAAGTGTACTTGGTCGACTATTCTCCCTCAGAAAGGTTGCGATATTCAAGCTGAAGCTGCCAAAATGTACTTAAGACGCCCGTACTGAAGAATTGTGGTTTTCGAGCAAGCGCACTTTGACTTCTACACTTGGACTGGTTCGCGGCGATCTTCGAGCTGGGGCTGCCAAATATACTGTTTGCACCACACATTACTTGGGAC
>CAUJNA010003414.1:32500-59746 GCA_963377175.1 Effrenium voratum
CTCTGATGAGGCTTCTTTAAGCGTCCAATCAGCAAGGCGCATTTTACTGCTAACAGCACTTTTTGGAATAGAGAAGAAGCAAGAACAGTCTTCTGAAAGTAGACTCATAGATATTGAGTTGCCAAGTGTACCACCATGCTGCGCCTGAAGTTTCTGCTGCCACCTGTACGCTGCATCCTAGTTGGGTCAACAGCAGGCATTGCACCCTGAAACGCAAAACACAGGTAGACTTGAAGCGTCTATGAAGTTCCTTGAAACAAAAACGCTCACGGAAATATTTGTGTCTGCCTGCTTCTTGGGGCCCGCAAGTGCGGGGGTCTCTGTCGGTTTTTCTGCTTGCTCCTTTTGAATCCAGCGGGAATTCCAGTTCCTAGTGGACGATGAAGCTTGATTTCAACATGCTCCCTGGCACGAATTGCAACTTCACTGCCCGTATATGTCACCAGGAAAACACTGCACCAAGGAGGTGCTTTTCTAGCAAGGCGATACCGAAGCTTAGGCCTTTCGCGATACGAGGGCTTTATGGTGTCGAGAAGTGCTCTAATAGTCTTTGCGACAAGCCTCCTTGCTTGTGGTTGTTGGCCTTTGCAACTTACCGATTCCCACATAGCGCCAAAGGAAAACCATTGATAAAGTCCGTATGGGCCTTCTTGGCCCTTCAGTATGGCGGAATGATATCAAGCAGATGCTTGGCTCCCCTGCTATGCGCGTGCTGGCATCCATGTATACGGACGTGGCGCGCGTTGGGATCCAACATCTGCAAGATTCTCGAAGCATGCTTGGACCTGTGCCTGGATCTCAGCCATAGGAGAGCCCTGCAAGACCACACAGCTGACAAAAAAACACTTCCAAGGCGACATTTGTTCTGTGTCCCAAATAATCCACTGGGAAAAACCAAGCAAGCAGCACTTTTGCCGCTGAACCAAACCTTGGCCACAAATCAGGTGGAAGAGACCTTGCAGTCAAAGCCTGGCGAACTCAATGCAGCAGCGAATGGCTCAAATGTATCGCAGAGTCATGTAGAATGGAGGAAGGTGGAGCACACAAGCTGCCCAAATTGAATATGGACAATACATGCGCCAGAACCTGCAGCTTCGCAGCACTGGCAGTATGAAAGGCCTGAATGTCATCTTCGCGTCTGGCTGGGAAGCGGTGTTGATGGCATGCCGCAATCGCAATCGCTGTAGGTCTGCTACAGGCCGAAAAAAATGCCAACTGTATCACTAATTCGTTGCAAATCAAATCGGTAGCTCGGTAAGTCGTCTCATCCGAAGGCTAGCGCTTCGTTTCATCCTTAAGACCCATGATGCGGGATCAAACCCAGCACCGGCCTAAACCTTGATGCTATAGACATAGCAAATGCATTCCAACCGGTCAAGTTCAAGGAACATTCTAATTTAGCAACCCATAATTATGGTGCACGGACCGCAGAGCTGTCCGAAGATGCAAACCAAGGCTTTTGGCCAGAAGCATCTCCAGGACCAGTTACGATGTTGTGTTTGGCTCAGTTCATTTGTAGACCAGCAGCAGAATGAGTTTAGCAGTAAGGCGGCGCACTACATCAGATGCCTGGAGGACACTGTATTTGAATGCTGGCACCTGAAGAATGTCATCCACGGGATTAGGTCACACCTTGGCTCAGGCCTGGAGCGTTGGCAAGACGAGAAAACCCGCGACCAGAAGAAGGACAGAGGGCGGTTGAACGGTTGAGCCAAGAGCAGATGCTGCAAATGAGGAAGATAGCTTAAAGGGAAACCAAAGCGAAGCCGCCCCAAATTAAGAGATAGACCAAGATCGCCCGTTTTGCAGGCCGTAGCCCTTGCCACTTCTTCAACAAAGTGGCAAGAGGGCATCGAGTGTTGTCGGGAGTGCAGGGCCTAGTTTTGAAGTTCGGCGGAAGGGCATGCTTGAAGCCTTAAGGATATGGCACAGCGATGACGAGAATCCCTTTCGGAAGATGTTCAAGGATCAGAAGGAGAGCACTTGCAACGCGGACAGCTGGAGCTCTGGCGCGGATGGAGGACGTGCTTCCTGAAGACCGAGTACTGCGAGAGGTGTTGCTCTTCGATCTGGTTTGTTTCTCCTCGTCTCTGACTGCTCAAGGCCTGTCCTGCCGAAGCAGATCCAGACAGTGAGGAGGAGAAGAATGATGAGGCTTCGCGCCATCCACCCGCAGCTTTGCTCGTTGTGCTTGACGTGCTTGAGTCATTGGAGGCTGAAGATGAGGATGATCCAGAAGGTGCCAGCCCGACGGGGGAGAATCCTGGCTTTGACTAGGGATCAAACAGCTCGCTCTGAGGTTTGTGCGATGCTGACATCAACTCACTCACTGCAGCTGGAGACTCAGCTGGGACACTCGGAGGTTCAGTCAGTAGGCTCAACATGCTCAAGAGGCTCGGGAGGATTAAGTTCAAGGTACTCATGAGCTTGCTTCTTCAAAGCTGTTGGCAGGTGCAGCGACTGCTACGAGCAAAGCGAAAGAAGAGCCGCCGGGCCAAGCAGGCAAAGGAGAGGCCCAATGCAGCTTGCTTAGTGTGGCTTCCTTTTGCATGCGAAGCGCAGGGTGAACATATTTACTCGGTTTCTCAAAGAATTCCCGAATTTCACCCACTAGAAGTGGTATTAATGTTTAGTGGTTGGGTTTTAGAAGTGAGATTAGTGTTTAGTGGTTGGCTTTCCACATACCGACCTTTTGGAAGTGCTTTGAAGCCAAGGTGATGGTTCATGTTAAGGAGACGCTCGCTGATGGCACTCTGGGCTTAGGCACGGGCTTGCGATCACGAAAGCTGGCTTAGCGGGAGTCTCTCTTGCTTTTGTGCGTATCAATTTTTGGCGGTAGACATTTGGCTTTGGAAAAACAAAAAAAAACAAACAACTTTTGCTTGGGCACCAAAAACCCGCGCAGACCTCCCCTCCCTCCCTTTCGGCCCCCGCAGGCTCAACCCCCTTCCCCTGGACCCACAAGGCTGCCCGGCTTATGCCCACTCTTCGCTTTGAGCTTCTCCCCACTCGCTCCGATCTGAGCTTTGCTGCTCTTCTTCCCAACTCTTTGCTCCTCTCTTCTTCCTCTTCTCCCCATTGGCTCCACGCCTCTCTCCTCTTCTGATTTGCTCCGCTCTCTCTTCTGCGCTCCTCTCTCAGCTATTCTACCCATTCTGCTCTGTGCTCTTCTCTTTGCAATCTTCGCTTCGCTCCTGTTCCCAGCTCTTCGCTCCGTTCTTCTCTCCGCTTTTCTGCCCATTCTCCTGAAGTCCCTCCGCTGTCAACTCCTAAAAGTGAGCCGGCATCGCCCTTGCGCGGAGGGCTGGACGATGCTGATGAAGACCACCGAGGCCGTTCGACACTGAAAAGCCCCAAAGGCTCAACTGGGAGTGTCTAAAAATCGGAATCAACGCCTTTTTGGATGTTTCTAAGGGGAAACAAAGGAAGTCACTTACCTGGAGCTTCAACTGGCAAAGCAACTCGGGCAGGTCTTATCATAGCCTCGCTCCCAGAGAAGCTCGGGTGATCCGACTTGCAGCACGGGTGCAGTCAAGGATCTTGGGTTTATCAAAGTGCCACGGGAGCTTATTCTTGCTGGGCTTTGAACGGCAAATCTCAAAACAAGTCCTGGTGTCGTGTCTCAACAACAAGACATTACATGTGTCAATCATAACGAGTGAAAGGCCCGACTTTCTTACATTTTC
Source organism: Effrenium voratum (assembly GCA_963377175.1). NCBI lineage: Eukaryota > Dinophyceae > Suessiales > Symbiodiniaceae > Effrenium > Effrenium voratum. The sequence continues at coordinate 36,187 of CAUJNA010003414.1, forward strand.
TCGGCAGTTGCAATACAGGGGTCTACTTCTCGGTGGACCATCATTTACTGAGAGAATACATAAACTGTGATAGCTATCGGGTCCTGGTAAAACCGAACGTTGAAACATTTCGGTTCAGGAATACCTTGCCACACCAGGCTTGCCGGATGCAGCTTCATCGTGCCTAGGTCTCCATACACAAGAAGAGTGAGAAGTATGGCTGGGAACTAGGCGGTCGGAAGAGTGTTTTGACTTCGCATGCACCCACCTCCAGTCAGGAGATCGGATCATTGAGCTGAATGGGAGCCTAATCGACGACTGGGATGATTTCCGGGCTACCTGGGAGGCAGCCAAACAGTTCGACCCTGAGAACAGAAGGGACGCGTTCATCGCCACGAATTGCACTTTGAGGTTCAGCAGAGACGGCGCTGTCTTTGGCGTCGTCCGTGAAGGTGCTGAGCCTTTGCCCGAGGTGAAGGAGCCAAGGTGGGAATATGGAAAACCAGATTGCCGAAAAACTTGAAATTTGGTTTCCAGGTGCTTGCACTGCAACGTGAAGGGCAAGCATTTGCACATGGCTTAGGTCTTGTTTACCTCGTGTCAGAGCTTCCGAGCCGGCAGATTCGCAGGCAGCGCTGCTCAAACTGGGCGTGGGCAAATGGTGAAGATGTGGGCCGCTCAGTTTTGCTCGAGCTGTGGACGGATAAAATGTAGTGCAAGGTCTACTTCTGTGGCAGAGACTGTCAAAAAGAAGCTTGGACCGCTGCCAAAAGAAAGGACCGCCCATTTTGAATGCACAATGTCGCGCGGCCCAAACGATGAAGGCCTAGTTCCCAGACCCGATGGAACTACCAAGGCTTCAAGGCCTCGACTCCCCAGGCCGCATAGACCTGGCATGAGCCCGGCAGGCAGTGCGCTTGCCCGCGGAGACGAAGGATTCGCCAAGACCTCCAAGGTGCACATGGCTCGTCTTGTTTGGTAGAACCCCCCCCAAAGAAAAAGAGGAAAGGAAAACACATTTTCCTGTTGTTTTCCCTTCAAAACCCACCAAAAAAGGGAGTACCCTCAAAGAAGACACACCCATACAGCCAAGCGAAATGTAGGTATGTGTGGAGTGTGTTTGAGCTTCAGAGGTGTGCAGCCGAGTGCATAGCACGGCCTGACACTGGCAGCTCGGAAGTTGGAACAAGTTGCCAGCGTGTTGTGGCTCCAAGTGCACTTGTGATCGCAGTCCTTCAGTCAGAGCTGTTGCAAGCGATGCCAATAGGCGAAAGCAAATGGCTTGCTTGATGCTTTGACTGCCTGTGCCCGGCTCAAACCTCTCGCAGCTCTTTTGACGCATGGATCAAATGGACAAGCTGTGCAGAGAGGAAGCATGCAAATCTGCCAGCTTTCGGTTGTCAAGCTATCTGGAGCGGAAAGCCTCCCAACTGAGACTACCTTATCGTATCATCACGCCTCCAGTGTTTAGCCCCCAGGACAGACTTGGGATTGGCTTTCAAAACCGCACATTGGCGGAACTCCAAAAATTGCTGACCAGTCCTTTGACGGCACTCTCACCAGGATGGCATCCTCCGTCCCCATTGACTTCTCCTCAGGGGATCACTACTCAGTCCTCGGTGTGCAGCGAAATGCCACGGAGGTGGGGCAGATGAGCTTTGCGCATGTTGAAGGACGGTAGATTTTGAGGTATGGGTATGGGTCAAAATAAAACCACCAGGGGACCGCATGTTTGAGTCTTTGGCTCCATTTACCAGGGCTCCATTTTAGGGTACGCATGTTTGACCCACAGCCGTATATCAAGCGTTTCTTCTTGCCTCAAGGTATAGATAAAAGTGCGACACAAAGAGCCACAAAGAAGGTGTATACGTCTTTGGGTTTCCCACGTGACTGCGCCAGCTGCATTTGCGTTCGCAAGGCTGAAATTGCGAAAGCCTACAAGTTGCTGGCCCTGAAGTACCATCCAGACAAGAACCAGGGTAACAACAAAGATGCGGAGGCAAGGATGATGGATTCAACACATCTAGGCTGTCACATGTTGCGTGCCTGCTTGCTATGAACGCTGAACCGGTGACAGATTGGCTTCAAGAGAATTTCAGAAGCTTACTCTGTCTTACGAGATTCACAGAAGCGTGCCGAGTGCCCTGCTGTCGAAGCACCGCGGGAATGCCGGGCTTACACAAGTCATATTCAGTTTTGAACTGGGAGCTGATGCGCAAAGAGTAGGCAGTGCTATCTGCAAACAGGTACGATCGCACGGGTGGCACCCGGTCATATGTGGCCTGGCTGAAGACGCTCTAGCGCACAAAGCTTTACCCCTGGCTTTCCCTCAGGTGAGCTACGACGAGGCTGAGCAGATGTGGCAACAATTTTCCTCGCGAGAGGGACAGGCCACTGGGGCTTGCTTTCTTCGCATAAGGTGTCTGGCAGGTTTGAGGTGAAACTCAACTATGGCAGGCCCAGCCAGAGTCCCCAGAGGGCAGAAGAAAGGCACCGTTGCTGATCCAAGTTTCATCCATTCCGTGATTTGGGAAGGCGATGGCCCTGCTGCTGGTTGCCGGCTTGCTTCTCTTTGCACCAAATCTACTGATGCAAGTGTTGCCGGGGCTGGCTGCTGCCCTGATCTGCCCCGTGCTCAACTTGACGAGCGATGAAACACATTTGCCACGGCACCAGGTTTGGCATTGATTTCTCGGAGAGAAGCTGCATCCAAATGGGCTTGGCAGCTGCCTCAGAGCAATGGTTTTATTTTCTGGTTTTGGGCTATTTTGCCCTCAGGTGTGCCGTAGCATTGCTGGCAGCGAGCTATATTTTGCCTTACGTGGTTGGCGTGCAAGCCTCAGACTCCCAGCTCGGACGAGTTCATGTGTGAACTTCCTTCACCCCAGGCCCGCTCATCCTTCGAGCAAGTGGGTAGCTGTGCTGCAATGGACTGCCTGCGGTTTGAGATGTTTGAAGGAAAAGACGGCTCAGAGCTGGACGGACACGGAGAGACAGCGGCAAAAAATGGTTTTCAATATTAGTTGCCTGTCTGCCTGATTTCAGGATTGGTTTGACATGTGTCTGGTTCTTTACTCTTGGTGGTCTGACGTTGGCTTCTGCGGGCTTTGTGGCTTCTTGCTGCTGCGGCTTTGTGGCTCTTGGCTTGTGCTGCAGCATTCATGTGCTTTCTGAACCCCAATCCTGCTACCAAGTCCGAAGTACCCCTAGCGCCAGGTCACGGTTCAGCTTGGGACCAGACAAGCGAAGTTTGTCAGTCAGCTGAGATCCTCAGCTTCACCAACTTGGCGAGCCCAGCACTGCGCATGCCCCAGGTCCCAGAAAGTGCGCGCAGAACTACACACTGAAGTGCGCTTCGTTGGTGCGTTGCGGGCCCTCCAATGCTAGGCGCCGGTTGGCATCCCCGAGAGTGGCGAGGAGGTTTTGCTGAATGACGGGCAGGGACCCAAGAGGAAGCCTTGTAGTGTGGGGAATTTGCAAGGAGGCAATCAAGCAACCTAGGCTCTGTGTGAAACGTGAAACCAAGGAACTTTCAGCGTGTACCTGACCCTTCCAAGCGAGACGGGAGTGCGGGCGAAGGCGCGAAGGCGCTCATGACCAGCTAGGGAGACGTAGCTTGGTGCCAGGATGGCAGCAACGATTGCCGGGCTCAGTGGTTTGCAAGGGTTTCCGGGTTGCACGTGGAGCTGAGGCTCGAAGAGATGACCACTGCCATAAAGACGGGTCACGAGCAGGCAGGATGTCTACACGTACATGCCATGCCATGCCCTGCCGTGCAGAGCCATGCCATGCATGCAGAATATAGACACACATACATTGCATTACATTGCATTCCATTACGTTACGTTGCATTGCATTACATTACACACATACGTAGACACGTTATGTTGCGTTACGTTACGTTACAATGTATGCCTTGACATACACGCATTGACACAGATACATTGGCGTACGTACGTTACGGTACGGCACGGTACAGTACAGCACACTAAGGTACGGTACGTTACATTACATTACATTACATTGGATTACATGTCATTTCCTTTCATTTCAATTCATTGCATTATTACGTTACATTGCAGTACATTTATTGCATACACTGCATCACATTACAATTGCAAGAGCTGTGTAATGCAATCTCATACGACACAATACATACTTACATGCATTGACATCCCTCATTGACATACATGCATTGACATCCACACATTTACATGTATAATGACCGTGGCGGCCAGAGCGGCGCAAAGTCGAAGTGAAGCTCTGAAGCTCTGAAGCTGCGCGGCTTCGGTTCCTCGAGGCTTGACTACGCGATGGCTCAATAACTGGACGGCTCGAGAGCCGTTCCCCATCTTTAGCTTTCCAACCGAACTATCTTCGTTTGAGGCGCTGCCAGGAGGGACCTCGAAACCACACTCCTCGCCTCCCCTGCACCGCGGGCCCCGGAACGGTTGTGGCGTGGACCCCTGCAAGTTCTCAAAGCGACCAGGGGCCGAAATTCGAGCATCGCTCAGCCGCTCAGTTTGGCTCGGAACCTCAGCGGCCTACAATGATTGACTTCACTCGCAACACGCACCAGCTTGGGGTTTGGCCGCGGCCAGCGCATTCTGCCGGCGGGTGCTAGACAGGAAATCAACCCAGAATTTGTGGTTTACCTGCGCCTTGTCTCAGCGTTCTTGCGCTTGGTCAGCTTCGGTGCCTTGAGGCACATTTCAAGAGTCCCTGTGCTCGTGTGGGGTTTGAGGCGCTTGCATGGTGGACTAGCTCCTGGACCTGACGTGCCCAGCGTCAAAGGCCCAGAGGGCGCAAGACGTCAATAAGCCTGTCAGCGTCTCGCCTGCGGCAGCTTTGGCCGGGCGGGAGGAAAGCCAAGGCCAACAGGCAACGCCGAACGCTGACGTTGCGTCACGCGCGGCGCCTGGAGGGGTTCTTGCGCCGCGTGCCCCTATAACTGTTGCAAACGATATAGCGCCCCAAGAGTCTGAGTGTGCTCCCTTCCTTGCCTCCTTGAGGGCGCGCCGCTAACCTGAGTGTAAACGTAAGTTTGGTTGCTCGCCGGTTCTCGGGCTAGAAAAAGCTGATGAAGCTCTACGAAAGCGGGGCTCGCCCTGCTTTTTCCCAGAAAGCCCGAAGCAGAGCCTGCAATTGCCGTGCTGTGGCTTGCCACTGCCTTTTCTACAGGTGGCCTTGTAAGGGCGCCCCTTCCATTGACCCTCGCTCGGAAAAACATAATAACGGATGGCCCCTTGAAAACGGGTTTGAAGTTCGGCGAGAACTTGCCATGCTGCCCAGCGCTGAACCTTGCCACGTAAGTGGCTTGCGCGACGCGCGCTCGTTGCGCCCAGCTGCGCTTCGATCGCCGTCGTTTCAGGCGAAGAAGACTTCCGCCGGCAGCCCTGCCAAAACATGCAGGTGTGTATGAATTTCGCGCGCGCAGTGTCCAGACATCACTGATGCCTGGCTTTTTGAGCAAGCAAGCTGCTGCCAAGCAGCGCCGCGTGCTCCCCGTTTCGCACCAGCCCCAGAGAGCGCGCTCCTCTGGCTTCAGATGGAGCCAAGGGGTTTTGCCACGGGAAGCCAGACGCCCGACATTATCTACAAGGGGTGCGCCCGGATGCGCGGTGGCAGTGCTCCAGGGGCTCCAGACCCTCCCAACGTTCCAGCCGCAGTTACACGTTGAAAACGGGCTTTGCTGTGAGGAGCCAAACTGCCTAACCGAAAAATATCCCTTGGAATTACACATCAAGGGGTGATCTCGCAGCTTGAGATGCTCCAGGGGCTTTGCCATGATGCCCCACGCTTTCTTTCAGCCAAAGCAATCTGTACGGGGTGGCGGTGCTTTTGCTCGTGGCACGCTAGCCTTCCACTGAAATACCTTGGCTGGATGTCTTTACTTAGTCAGACGCCCCCACCCTTGTCTTCAGCCGAAACTATCTTTAAGAGGTTGCGGTGCATTTGTGGCTAAGGGCCTTTGTCGTGAGTCAAAGCCCGCATTGATGGGGTGATGTTTCTTAGCCTTAGGCATGCTGTGTCTACATGAAGATCTATAGCTCGGCCTTATCTTTGTCAACCCGGCCCCTTCTACATGGAGCCCCAGCCTTTTCTCAGTCAGCCATTTACTCAATCAACCCAACCCCTTTCCACATGTCCGCTCCAGCTCTTCATGATCACTGTTAAGTCCAGACTCTCGCGTCTTCGTGTCTTCGGCCTAAGCCCGTGAAGCTGTGATGCTGCGCAGCTCCGCGTCTTCGTGTCTGCGGGCTGAAGCTGTGAAGCTGTGCAGCTTGTCACGTGGGGTTTGCGTCTTCGCTCTGAAGCCGTGAATCTGTGAAGCTGCAAAGCTTCGCATCTTCGCGTCTTCGGGCTCAGGCTGTGAAGCCGCGCAGCTTCGCGTCTTCCTGTCTTCGGTTGGTTTGTGTGCACCTATCCTGCGGCCGCAGTGTTTGCACATGCACACATACTGACAGAAACGAAGAAGCGCGCAAGGAAGGAGAGGCGTAAACACAGAAATACGTAAATACGTAAATGCATAAACGAACACCCGAACACACACACACACGAAGACACACACACACACACACACTCACACATACGCGCACGCACAGACACCCGCACACACACACAGGCGCACACACACACACACAACACACATGCGAACACCCACACACACACATACACACACATACACACACATACACACACATACGCACACATACACACACACACATACACAAAATACACACATACACACATGCAGGCACGCGTACTTACACACCTACACAGCTACACACATACACAGCTACACGCACGCGCGTGCGCACACACGCACGCGTGCACGCACACACACACACACACGAATGTACACCCACGCACACCTACACACACATACACGCATGCACGCACACACACACACACACCCGCATGCACACACACACACATACACACATTCACACACACACACAGGTACATACATACGTACGTACGTACATACATACATGCGTTACATTGCATCGCATTACATTGCATGACATTTATACATGCATACAGACACACAAACATGATGCATATATTTTACATACTGTATATAGTACACGCACACATTACACACACTACGTATACATTACAAACACCACACACGCTAGATACACTACGTACAGTGCAAATATTCATACATTCCACACATTACGCACAGCACATGCACACACACACACATACGCACACATACGCACACACACACAAACACGCACACACACAAACACAAACACACACACACACACACACACACACACACACACACACACACACACACACACACACACACACACACACACACACACACACACACACACACACACACACACACACACACACACACACACACACACACACACACACACACACACACACACACACACACACACACACACACACACACACACACACACACACACACACACACACACACACACACACACACACACACACACACACACACACACACACACACACACACACACACACACACACACACACACACACACACACACACACACACACACACACACACACACACACACACACACACACACACACACACACACACACACACACACACACACACACACACACACACACACACACACACACACACACACACACACACACACACACACACACACACACACACACACACACACACACACACACACACACACACACACACACACACACACACACACACACACACACACACACACACACACACACACACACACACACACACACACACACACACACACACACACACACACACACACACACACACACACACACACACACACACACACACACACACACACACACAACACACACACACACACACACACACACACACACACACACACACACACACACACACACACACAACACACACACACACACACACACACACACACACACACACACACACACACACACACACACACACACACACACACACACACACACACACACACACACACACACACACACACACACACACACACACACACACACACACACACATATCCATCCATCCATCCGTCCGTCCGTCCGTCCGTCCGTCCATCCTTCCATCCATCCATCCATCGATCCATCCATCCATCCATCCATCCATCCATCCATCCATCCATCCATCCATCCATCCATCCATCCATCCATCCATCCATCCATCCATCCATCCATCCATCCATCCATCCACTCATACACACATGCAACACACATATACACATACACACACACACATACACATACACACATACACACATAAACGCATAGACACACACACACACATGCGCAGACAAACGTGCACCAATCGGCAACTCGGAGTTGGCAGGTCCTGACGGTTTTCTCCCGGCAAGGCTGCCCCTGGTGTCAGAGGCGATGGTTCAACGTGGTGTGTTTCTCAAAATAGACCCCCCCCATTTCACGGCTCCCTTTTCAAATCAAAGCAAACACTGCATCTTTAGGGGTCTATTCTGAGAAGCACCCAAATCACATAATGCGACAGCTTGCCTGTCTCCGACTGTTCCGGCAATCTGCCAAGGCAGTTGCCGGTTTTGCAGCGTGCCATTGCTCAGCGTGCTGGACGCGGTGGGACCGTGCAAGAGGAGGCAAATGTAAAAGCTTTGACGGAGATTCTCTTTGCATGTCGTATACTGTTGGCATTTGCCATCTACATGCATTGCAGGCCCCGGAGGCCTCCCAAGCATTCCTTGCTCCAGCCGCAGTGGGGATGGTCTTGCTGGCTCGCCTTACTTTGCTCTTATTCTTTCTCAGCTTGGGCTATCCAGGCTCGACCACCTTCTGGAGCATCCTTGATGTCTGCTCCGCTGCGGGTTTTCGTGCTCTACGCCGCAGCCTGATGTGCAATGGGATTTCGGACTTGGGCGTGCTCGAATTGGAGCTTAGGCTGAGGAGTTCCCCTCCGTCGCGCAGGCTTTCAAGGTGGAGGTGCAAGTTGTGTTCACGTGACAGCAACTCCCACGGCTGGTTTGATGTGTTTTTCCTTGCGACAAACACCATACAGGTTCCTTGCTAAGCACACCTATTCACAGACGTTGACAAAGCGGCTATTGGTTTGGGCATGTCCCTGGCCCCTGCGCTGTGAGTTCCATGAGCTTGGAGAGGCATTCCCAACTCTCATCGCTTGGGGCCTGCCGGGCGTTCCGAGCCGCCGGCGTGGCTTTTCTCTTGCCAGCTGCCTGGTGCCAAGCCAAGCGGCGCCAGGCCACTGGCGGCCCAGGGCTATTTGGAAGACCAGAATTTAGAGCAGCTGCCCGGGCTCCCAGACCAACGGTCACCAATGGGATTTTCCGGGATTGCATGGGCTTCAGATCCCAGATTTCAGGCATTTTTTGGGGCATAGAGATCTTTTTGCCAGGCTCAGTACTGTGGCCAGCAGCGTGCCAGAGTCGGCGCCGGTTGCGGACCTGGCGACTTGAAGAGCTTTGCAGAGCATAAAGGTGGTGTGATGTGGATGCCAGGATGAGGGCCCGTGAGCGCGTAGAACAGAGTAGGCAAAGCAGACGTAGTGACGTAGTTTGTTGCCTCTATCTTTATGGATCATGTTTTCCTCCAATCAATTTTGCCATCTTGGGCAATGTCCATAGAATGGCTGGCCCTGCAAACAGAATGTGCGGCCAAGTGTCTGTGCCCCAATGGGTGTGCACAAGATCCTTCTATACCAATGCCCGCGGCAGAACTATGCCATTGAACAGCGAGTTGTGCCGGGCGGGGGTTGTATGTCGTATGTATATTTGCTGTCATTCCATGGTTGCGTCTCAAACGGATAGGGCAACCCTTGTGTTTTGTCAAGTAGGGTGTCCCAGATTGTCTTCTATCCCATAGAAAGTCGTGGACCATGCAGCAGCAAGCTTGCTCGAAACATCTGCTTGTCAACCGCCGCTCTGGCTCAGCTTAGCGTGAGGAGCTGAACCATGGCTTGGCACCATGCCCACCATGGCAGCTTGGAAGGTTTGATTGAACATATGTCAGACATGCTGTCGACCAGCGGTTCCCAGATGTTTGTTTCTTGCGGCCCAAGGCTCTTTAACCACCTTGTGATGAAGGCCAGTGGGCAGCCCAAAGCCAATGCATCCGCATCCAGGACCGTGCGAAGGGACGAAAACCATGGGAGAATGCGTCTACTGCGAAACGAGCGAGAAATGCGGAACTTAGGTGAATTGCATCTTAAAAAATTGCCTTCCGCAACTTGAAGTGCATCTTTGAACATGGCAAGGACCACTCCGGCGGCCAAAGGCGAAATTCTTCGCTCGCCTCGGCTTGCCACTGGGGCTCCCGAGGCAGTCCCGCCTTGAGGAGGCGACCGCCGAGTGTGGCCAAGGTGCGCTAGACGAAGTCGCGAGACTCGGCGCCATTTTCGGTGTAGCTTGCCATGGCAGTGGCAGTTACGCAGTTACGCATCAGTTGCCCGGTGGCTCAAGTTTTACATAAGAGCATAGTACAGACAGGACTCACAGATCCCTTTTGGGTAATTTTTGAAAAGAGGCAACGCAAGCTGTATGGGCGCTGTGGTGATTTGTGAGCCCAAGCCAGAATGCCAGGCCAGAACATGCATGAATGTCCAAGCATGAAAGCTGGAAAGGGCTATGCAGCACGGGAATTGGGGCTCCTTGACCGCAGGCTCCCTGCTCAAAGACCGCAGAATTTGAGAGCTTAGGCTCGTCCGGGCGTGAGTTTTTGAGATGCCAAGCAGTTGTGCTTAGGTGAGGACCAGAGCTCAGATGTAGTAGAGGTTCTGCGACTTCCAGATGATTCTTCGGCGCCAAACCCCGTCGTGATGGCCTGCTCCGCAGATTCAATGTGACGCATTTATTGATCTTGAGACAGCGCTGATTGAGGTTAACGTCGGACCACTGCTGGATATGCACCCGCAGCTCGCTAGCACACGATCTGACTTGCCCGCATTGCGGTGTGAATGCTCTCAGGCAGTTCAATATGTTGTACTGTGTGTGTGTGGTGTGTGTTTCCCCTGTTCCAGGAGTTGAGAAAGCAGACTTTGAGCTGCATGCTTGCCTCATCAAGACCTTCCCCATTCCAATGCATATTATGTTTAATGGACACATTCTCATCGCACGGAAAGCCAGTTGCGGGCATCGATCAAGCAACGAGCGCATAATGCATCTGAATTATCTCACAATGTGTACGTGTATATATATATATATATATATATATATATACACATATCTATACATCTATTTATATATATATATATCGTACAGCGTTGCCAGTCCCCCCACCCCCCCCCGCCGCAATGGTCATGGGTCAGACAAGTACCCCCCCCCTGTGGTTGTGGTCCTGTTGTTGGGTTGTGGTGGTTTAGGGTTGGTTTAGGGTTGGTTTAGAATTGGTTTAGAATTGGTTTGGGGTGTATTTGGGGTGCATGTATGGTTAGTTTGGGTTGGTTTCGGGTTGGTTTATGTTGATTTAGGATTGGTTTAGGGTTGGTTTAGGGTTTATGGTTTAGGGTTTATGGTTTAGGGTTTGGTTTGGGGTGTATTTAGGGTTAGTTGAGGGTTGGTTTATGTTGATTTAGGATTGGTTTAGGTTTAGGGTTTATTGTTTAGGGTTTGGTTTAGGGTGTATTTATGGTTAGTTTAGGGTTGGTTTAGGGTTGGTGTATGTTGATTTAGGATTGGTTTAGGGTTGGTTTAGGTTTAGAGGTTTCCGGTTTAGGGTTTGGTTTAGGGTTGGTTTATGGGTGGTTGCGGGTTGCCTTGTGCTGGGGGTGGGGGTGCCGGGGTGTCGGGGTGCGAGTTCAGGGGGTCGGGGTGGGGGTAAGACCGTAGGTGCCAGGATAACCCATACCATCTGGGGGGGGAGGGTAGCAACACGGAACACGGGACGATATATATATATATATATATATACTTTAGAGCCTCCGGCTCAGTCCGACACGCCTCCACAATGTCGGCGGATATATCATATAGGTACGTGTGTCTATAAACATGTGATACGCATGCGCACCAAGCACTTGCCGTGTGTTCGCCCAGGCATTGTCCTCCATGGATGCCTGGATGCTGTGCACAGACCCAGCAGAAGCAGCGTCGCGAATCTTAGCAGCAACCTTCAGCATATCTCAGGTTGAGCAAGTATTACTTTCTGCCTTCTGTGACTTCAACACAGGCACCCCATGCGCCTCCAAGCATTAGCAATCCCATCGCCAGCCGTGACGTGAACAAAGCGGCCGTAGAGTGCTTATTTGCTGGAAGCGCTTTGCAGGTGTCATTAAAGCAGGTTGCTGGTGCCTGGAAGGGCCGGTGCCTTTTTGGCGCTTGAACCATCCGTTTTGTTTGCCCACTCAAACGCACGACGCAAGGGAGACTCCAGGAACTTGCCACCAAATCTGAAGTTCCTTAGCTGAGGTTGCGCCTGACATTGAGGACATGGTGCAGGAGTTGGAAGATGCGTATGGGCTCCTAGCAATAGAGGAGTGGTGCTTCGGCTTGGCTCTGTAAACGTAGCGTGTGCATCGCACGCGTTGCAGGAGGCTTGGCTGTCGGCAAGCGACCAAAAGCTGGGCAAGGATGGCAGCGGCAAGGATGGCACCGGCAAGGATGGCACCGGCAAAGATGGCAGCGGCAAGGATGCCACCGGCAAGGATGGCACCGTCAAGGATGGCACCGGCAAGGATGGCACCGGCAAGGATGGCACCGGCAAGGATGGCACCGGCAAGGATATCACTGGCAAGGATGGTGAAGAGGTCGACAATCGTCAGGACATTGACAGAACTAAAGACCACCTTTGTTTTGTGGCCAAATACTGTCTGAGCTGAAAGATGTTGGCAGCCTGTTCTATGAGTTTTTGGGTGATCTGAAGATATTTGTTAGTCGATGCGCTGTTGCACACGGGCTTGACTGGCCCAACCGGCGCACATGGCAGGACGAGGCGTGCACATCGCCTGTGAGGCAGAGCTCCGCAGTGGCTGCGCTGTCTCTTTTGTTTGTGACGCAGGTGCTCCGATGTAGATGTAGCCAACTGCAGCCCGACGAGCGGCTCAAAACAGCCAGAAGAGGACTGCGCAGACATCCGCCTGGCCAGCCGTGAGCTTGCCGCCAGGAGCCAGGTGCGGAATGCCTTGAGGCGCAGGCCTTCAGAGTTCGCGCTGCCTGCGCGCCCGTACCGCCAGGATCCTGGCCCTTGCACCGAGGGCGAGCGCGAGGCTGACGAATGCGAGGCTGCAGGCCCGGCCGAAGCGGAGATGAGATGACGCACCGCTGAGTAATTCATCGCTTCGGCAGACTCGGGCCCTCGGCTTTTCCACATCTCCGAAGTGCTGGACTTGTGCCTCTTGGCAGATGTTTCCAGAAAATGCGAATCTGTTGAAACCCCAACTAGCTTGACTTCAATATTTGCTTCAGTTGCAGCAGTGTTACCTCAAAACACCCCTGAGGCAGAGGCAGCGAAGATGGGTTTGATTGACCACAGCCGTGAGTTACCGCTCCCACAGGTTTTTACTGGTTCTGGAGGGTAAATTGAATATGTGAGCTCAACTGCTAGTGGTCTGGATGTAACGTAGGGTTCCGTCTCAGGCTCGGACTCGACAGATGAGCCCTGTTTGGCCCTTGGAGTCGCTGGCCTATGCTGTTTCAGCCGTGCGTGCCTAGGTTTGCAGGCGGAGACGCCCGCAGAAGTGCCCAATCGGTCCAGCGAGAAAACGGTTCGCAGCAAGGCTGCCTCACGTCGCGGGCGCGCCGGGCGTGCCGGGCTTGGGGCTTGAGGAAGAAACACTTTGGGCAAGGCAAAGCGACATGCGCAGCCCGTGCTCTGTGCAAGTGAGGTGCCGAGATGTTACTTTGGTGAGCCCCAGCCAACGTTGCTGGGCTTTTTAAACGGTGGAATGGAAGAACGTTTCACCGAAAGCGGTTGTGCAAAGCGCCTTGTCAGTCAATGAGTGACGAATTCGGCATGCTGCCTGAAAGCGGCTACTCACAAGTAGGTGCGATAATGCTGACCCAGACGTTGGTCAACGCGCAAAGTGCACTGCACCAAAGCTGGACAAAGAAAAGCGTCCGGGTGCCATTGCCACAAGCGACCTGAGACAGACTAATCCACCAAAGCGGCCAGGCCACACCGCGGCCTCGCTCGAGCAGCCCAACCGAGAGACGCAGCGTGGCAGAGGCCAAACTTGGCATGGTATCCTTGAGTATATCGTGATGTCCAGGTACAGACCCAGCTGAAGCCAGCTACGAAGGCCGCAGCAAAGGCAAAGGCAGAAGCCAAGGCAAAAGAAGCCAAGGCAGCCAAAGAGGCTGCGGCCAAAGAGGCGACTGGCCAGGAGGCTGCGGCTGCCAAAGCAAAATCAGCAAAGGAAGCAAAGGAGCGGCAGACTTGTGCGCGGTTCTTGCTAGAATGTGAGCTGAGAGGAGATTTCGGACGGCGAGTTCCTGGCTTAGCTTAGATGAAGCCCGTGACAAAGATGCAACTGACTGAGGGAGAAGCCGGAGAAAGAGAGTGGAAATGAAACAGTTGTGACAGTTTCAGGCTGGAGCCATGTACTCGAGATGTGCAATGGAAAAGCTTCGCACCTGGCAGGAGATCCACTTGCCGAGGCTGTAGAAGTGGCTGCTGCCTTGAAGAAGACTAGCAAGCCTGCGCCAGCTCTTGACATGAAAGCGTCAGGCCGCTTTCACAGAAACCAAAGCCCCGGCGGAGACACAGGCGCTCGTCTTGAGGTTTTGAAATGTGCGCCTTGCCTCACCTGTTTCCTGTTAGTTGACCTGCTGTGCAAAGGCAGTGGATGTTCCCAACAAAGCGGACATTGATGTGCCGTCTGTGCCGAAGGTGTGCCAATCCTTTGCCAGTATGGGTGAGTGGAATGCCATGGAACACCAAACGCTCAAGATTGATGGCGCTTCCAAGACAGGAGAGGCTAGTATCAGCGCCGCCGCGAGTGGCAGAAGCGTGTGCATGCTTAGCTTGCGGAATGAAGCAGCATGACACTTCTTGCAGTGGCATATTTGCGTGTTGAGGCGTGTAGCATCTCCGCCACCTCCTATGACTCTTGAGGCGGATCCTGAAAAAGGCTTGTCAAGTTCTACCAAAGTCTTGGATCAGGCGCTCTACGCGGAAAACTCCCGCCTTAAGCAGGAGGCCTGGGGTGTGCACCTCGCATCGGCAAGCTTTGCACTGGATGCCAGTTGGAGCGTCAGCGTGCGGAGATTCAGGACTTTCACAGTTGCTCAGTTCGCAGGCAAGATGTCACCGCCAGGAGTTGCGATCACAGGGCATTGCTCGAACACAAACAGTGGTGCATGAGCCACGCGCCACGTATATAGGCGCGACTTTGGGAAGGCTGGGATGGGCGCATGCATCTGGCATCTCCAAGCCCGCAGTTACGGCGGGGTCCAGAAGCAGCACTCCGGCAAAGGCGGCCTTATCTAGGCTTGATAGTGCCGTCGCCATTTGCAGAATGTGCAGGCCCGCTGCGGTACATATTCCGTTCCGGTTCCATGCAGGACGGGTAGCCAAAATTAGGCGTGCGGCCTGCTCCTCGATTTCTCATGCGATGTGCAGGAGCCCAGCTGTGGCAGCAGGCCAAATGAGTGAGTGCTGGAAGAGCTGCTTGGCGCAGCTTTGAGCTGATGCAGGTATTTGTCCCTACCCGGTGCAAAGTAGAGCCGCTTTATCACCAAGAGCGGACAAGCTGGCTTGTAAAACCCTGCACATGTTTGGTAAAAATCCCTCGCCAGGTTAGAGTGGTTTCTCCGCCTCCTTTCGCGGCGGCAGATACAAGGACACCCAGGATTGAATGGACATTTGGAAGATATCGAATTGCAACAGCGTGCAGCGTGCACGGAAGTCAAGTGATGTTCGATAGAATCTGCAGGCAAGTGGACCACCCGGTCTTCCTACCAGTCACCTCGGTCTATGCCGCTCCCTACAGTGCGGGCCAGGCGCACCTTGTTTTGCCAGGTCTCGGATTGATGTCTGAAAGTCAGGTTGGACCTGTTTACATGAAGCCTGTGCTGCCTGGCATGCAAGCGACGTCAAGTCTGTCAAGTTGCACGCATGAAGCGCTCTGCCAAGTCTCAGACTACAATCAGCTCCGCAACCTGGACTTGGATCACACACAATCTCTTGACCTCGACATCGAGAAATATCCAAACAACTCCTTGAATCAATCAAAGCACACTTGAATGAACAATCAATTTAAATATGTAGCGTCCAGCTATGACGTCCAATACTCTATAAGCAATCACCCGGAAAGTGTGTGCGCATCCGATCTTTGCCGAGATCGAGTTTCCCGGTGGTTTTCCTGTTGTGTCTCAGTGGTGTTCGGGTGGTATGTTGTTGGTGTTGCACCGGTGGTGTCCCTCGCCGAGCCGAAGGACAGACGATCCGCTGATCCGACGGTCTGCTCATCCAACGCTCCGCTGATCCGATGATCCGAACAGCTGATCCGATGGTTCGCTGATCCCATGATCCGCAGATCCGTGATCCCCTCATAAGACGGTCTGATCCATTGATGCGAGAGTCTGTGATCCGCTGACCCTATGATCCGCTGATCCGATTGATCATGAGTGACTTTTTCGTTCCGTCAGAGTGCCAGAAAATGTTCCGCTGGTCCCGGTGGTGCTTTGACACTGTGTGATGTTCCGGTGGTGTCTCATTTCCTGAAATTTGGCAGTGGAGCCAGCGCTGGCCGAAATTTCACAAACATTGGGTAGCCTTAATGTCCGCATTTTTTTGAAATGTTACGACCCGAAGCGCCGGGAATATTGGAGTACTCGATGACTCTTGCTCTGAGCCGCGCGTCGCATCGGGTTGATTTTTTTTGAGAAATACTTTATTTCTTGAAAACAAAATTATACTAGGAAAGAATTAATTGGCTTATGACGCAGTATCCTAAAAATACTATTTGTATTATTAATTATTATGATGATATTGATAGCATTATGACGATACAAATAACAATATTATACATAATATATACATAAATATTTTTTTAAAGAATTTAATAATATTATAATATTGCTAATATTATTAATTATATATATTTATATTACATTATATTTAAAATAGATATAATAATATAAATAGAATAATAATAGTAAAACCACAAATTATTTTATTAATTTTTAATATTATTAATATTATAATTATAAATTATATATAAAAAATATTTTTTATTTTTATATTTTTTTTAATATAATAAATTTATTAAATTTATATTAAACTATATAATTTTAATATATTTTTATTATTAGAATTTGGTTTATAATTAATATTATATTATATATATAAAGTATATATTAATTATTAAAATTGATTTTTAAAATATTTATTATTAATTAATTTATATATTATATTTTTTTTTTTTATAATAAGCTAATTTATAATTATAATATTTTTCAAATAATAATATATATATATATATTTTTAATTATGAATTATTATAAATATATTGTTATTAATATTTTAAACTTTATTTTAATTTACACTTATTCGATATCCAAAACGAATATATTAATTTCGCAATTGTTTTAAAATACAATATTCAAAAAATTGGCTTTAGGAAATTATATATATTACTAAATAATATAAACCAAATATAAAATTAAACTAATTATTTAATATTAAATTATAATAAATTAGAATGATTTTCGTTTACTAGGAACGGGAGCGGAGCTTAACCTTTACCTCGTTATCGGGACCCTGCTTAACGTAAAAGGATTAGCAATTTATAATATAATAGGCAATTTAGCCCAAATCTTCATATCGAGATGCTCGAGAACATTAACCACAAAACAGCGTCGGGAGATAGAATCTCGCCCATTCACAACCCAATGCTACTTTAGACACGAAAATTAAACACACAAAAAAGCCGAAAATCTCGATCCAAAAGATATCAATTCCTCGTAACTCAAGGAAGGACAACTCCGCTATACACAAACTAAGAGAAATAATCGAAAAGGACACCGCCACTCATCGAAAGCAATAGACAAAGTCAAGGAAACTAACTTATCATCCTTAGAGCGCACCTCCAAAATCACCTATTTATGCGACCAAACGCCGCCTCCCGATGCTTTTGAAATGCCAAATAATGACTTCTCTGCAATTCAAATAAGACTCGGATTTTAAATTGGGTCCATATAATCCAAGACACAGAGCACATTTTTCATCCACCATGCGAACAAGGGATCGAAGGAGTTGTTTTCCCTCGACATCCAATCCACCCGTACTTTCCCAAACCAAAGGCTCGTAACCAATGTTTTGAGCCACATATCGACTCCGCAAATCATCATGAGTGCGTTTATGTTCGGCATATTGCCATGCTGCTGCCAGTGTTTGCTGTGCTACCACTCCCAAAATACGAGACTGGGGGCCAACCGCGGAAAACGACACCAAAACGATTAAAGGATTTGCGGGGGTCCCATCACCAAAACATCCGCAGGTCTTATCCGGGAATCAGTGGGTAACAGGTTCACAGGCTCCAACGAGGGTCGCGCACCAGCCTGCAAGGCTAAAACAAACACAGCGTTCTTCAAAATGGTGTGCGTGGCTTGTTTGTGTCCATGTTCCAAAGTAACTAAATTTTGGTGGCAAAAAGAACATGCCTCCCCCGGTTCAAAATATGGAACTCCCAGCCGCATAGAAACAATATCTCGAAATGCAGCGTTGGTGAGCAACAAATCCTGAGCCAGAGCGGGGCGTGTCCGAAGCCAACCATCTGCTCCTGAGGCAACAAAAGTGCGCAACCGCGCTTGTCCCATTATATCCGCTTGCTCCATTAAGAAACGAATCACCTTAGAGTGAATAGTTGCCAACAAGGTAGCTTGTTATATCTCCATTCTCGGATCCTGCAGACCAAGGGCGTCACGAGGCAAGAAACGCATGACATGCTGAAGGGCCTGAGCTTCATACCTAGTATCAATTTGGACGGGAAAAACGGGATAAAGATCCAAAATTATTTGTAAGCACTTGCGCTTTGACGCCACGTAAGCAAGATCCGCTAGGTAAACGTTCGCCAAACCGATTTCGGTTCGCGGACTAAGAAATCCAAGTCCCCCTTGCTTAATAGGCAATTTGGCTTGCGACTACTGGGTTCGAGTCAAAACAGTGCCAAGACATAATTCCAAACATCTTTTCATTCGATCATGGAAGAAATGCAAATATGGTCTAATTAACGGTCGAGGAGTGGTGCGGCACAAATATTGCATCTTATTAAAGGCAGTACTGCTCTGCATAAGATGGAAAGCAGCATGCTTGTGCGGCAAGCTTTTTATCGCAGAGAAGAATTTCTCAATTTCCTGATTCTTCTATTCATGGAAATTATAAAAAAAATCCGCCGACCCCATAATAGGCACTTTAAACATAAACGAATTATGACTAGTAATTACAATAACTCCCAACGCCTGGAAACGCGAAACATTTCCACGGAATTGTTCCCCCGCAAGAAGGTACAAGGTGCATTTGTGTGGTTGGATGTGCAGCCCGTATTCCTGAGTCAAACGTATCTGTCGTTGAAACGCAGCCCAAACATCTTCCATCTCCCCCCCCCATAAACCCATCGTCCGCAAAAGCCGGCGAAAATTCCGGCGGGGGCCTGTCGCTAGCGGCGAACACGGCGGTTTGCATTCGATAACGAGTAAGACAAAACAAAGGACTCATGATGGGGCAAGCTTGTTGTCCTCGCGAACATTGTTCCAATTGTCCTTAGTAAACCAAATAAGACGGGGTTCCATAACAATAAGAAGCAAATCGAGCCGAGGAGGGAATGTGGTCGCGGGCATCCTTCAAGAATTAAACAGGCAACATTTCATTAAAAATATTGCGAATATCGGTCTGCAGAAGAACACAAGTGGGCCTAACAATATTTTGTCCAATCCACTCTCGTGCCGCGTGGATCATGACCTCAGCACCATAAGAAATGCCGACAGCCAACTGACTAGGTGCCAAATGTTGCTGAATTTCGGGGCGGTCCATCGCCAAAATGCATTTAAACACAAATTTCCTCCAAGTAAGCCCCATAACAATCGGGCGAGCATCCTCATTCAATGGGATGGGTTCTCCCTGGGCATCGGTCTTCCCAACCCCAATTAATTGGCCTCTGCCAATCCAAGGGCGTAAATAATCGGGAGCCAATCCGTCAGCCAACAACTGAGCGAAATCGCAAAAAAGCGGCACCACAGAGCCGGAACCCAGAAGAGCTTTCAGGAAATCAGCTCTTAACCCGTCTGATCCCGGACCGACACCTACGGCAAACGAGCGGATCTGCCGGATTAAATTGTCGGTGGTTATAGGGTCAGAAAGCGGCATATCCACAACTTGAGACAACGAATCTGGCGGGCAAGGAGGAAATTTGGCTAACAATTTCCCTCGAACCTCCGGCGTGTTGTGAGCCAATCCAGGTGAAAGAAATCGTTGAAGAGCTTGGGAAGGTCGTCCCAAAAAAATTAAGCGCTCAGCCTCCAAAGTTTTGCGATCCAAGACGGGGTCATCATCATGTCGTCGAGATTGCAACATAAACGACCGGGAATCCTTGTATTTAACACTCTGTTCCGCCTCTTGTCATAACCCCAACCACTCTCCCATCTTCCAACACAAAAGAAGACTCTGGATGAAATAATACGCTTGTTGGGGCCGCTGCCCGCGGTAGAATTGACATAACACACATTTGGGAAAAAGAAAGAATTCGATCCAAGCTCGCCTCACAAATATATATATATATATTTTTTATATAGATATAATTTAAATAATATTTAATTATGGAAAGGGAAAAACATAAAACAATATATTATTATTAATTCATTCTTATTCATACTTATTCGACATCAAACGAACCCATGTTTAATTTCATAAATATTTTCGTCTTAATTAAAAATTGGAAATATATTTTAAGGATTTATTATTTTAGAATTATATTAATTTTTTAAATTGTGAAATAACCTTAGAATATATTCTTCAAACTAATTGGCTATAAGAGATACCAATAAGTAATACAAAGCAACTTGAAAATTAAATTATTTATTCAATAATAAAATATAATATTTAATAAATACTTAAATATAATTCGAGTTTATATATCACTATATTTTAATCGATTAATAATCGATACAAATTCTTCAATAGCCTTAATTTTAAAAATTACTATAATTTTATTTATTTAGATTTTTTAATTAAAACCCAATTTTAAAATAAAAATAAATAAACATAATATAAAAATTCATTATCATATATATATAATATATTTATAAGTAATTAATAATAAATTGAATTATATATATATATTTAAATTAAATTATATTAAGATTTATTTACAATATATTTTTTTTTGTAAATATATTATATGTTTCATATATTATTATATTTTAAATCTTTCAAAATTATTATTATTATATGAAATTACAATTCATTTTCAAAATATATTTTTTAGTTCCTTAAAATTTTATTGATTTTAATAATCCAATATAAATATCACAACTTTTAAATACAAACTATCCCAATATAAACAACACAATTTTACCATACTTATATAATATAAAAATACAATTTCATTCCCTAATAATATATAATCTTCCTCAAAACTTCCGCTCATCCTTCCACAATCTTCCACAACCACGGAAAATGTCTTCGTTTTCAATCCTTACAAAAAAACAAATAATAATAAAATTTTAATCTATCCTCATATAATGTATTCAATAATATATTTTTATTTTATTTTGTTCAATTTCCAATCGCTCAAAAACATACTAAACATACAATCTCCGCACATATCCTACTCCCCATTACGTACATTGCATTCATACCTGCCAAAGATGCAATAATTCTCTGTTTCTCTCTCCGTTCGGAGACACCTCTCATCAAATCAAGCAAATCACGCACCAAAAGTTGTTCAAATTACTAATGAACAGCTCCTGGTAATTCACACTGCCTGAAAGAACGGTTGCACACACGTAGTGCTTGGCCAGCAATCCGGCCATGCATCTACCGCAGCTGGAGCACTAGCATGGATTGTGTCGCATGACACATTCCATGAAGAATTGATAGCTTGAATTCGCAAGCTCACAAAGACTTCAATCTGCGCTCAACAGTCATCGTCGAGCCTGCAGGCTGAATGCAAGGTAAAATGAACATAGTATCATTTAACGTGTTTTGTCAACATGATCTCGTTTTTTCTTCGGCCCAACGGGGTTGTGCACCCGTGAGTTATCACTGTTCCTTTTCTGGCATCATATTCCTGTTGGTTCGTAGTGCCCTTTTGATTCTTTTCCTGCGCACAGAACACCAGCCAGCTCCAACTCAAAAGTCGCAACTAAATGTGGAGCACTAGCCAGGCGATGGCAAGAAAAGGGTGTGTGGACTCGGGCTGTGTAGGCAAAAGCCAGAAACGGAAGGCAAAACCCGGCCCTTCTTCTTCAAGACGCGCAAAGTCTCGGAACGCTGTGCGTCTGTGCCGCAAGGACTCCGCGGAGCGAGCGAAGACCTGCTCTGCAAAAGCCAGCTTCAATGGGGAATTCGTCACAGTCTGTGCGCGTGCGGCTATGCAACGAGGAGGTTTGCTACGTCAGATACTCGACGGGGTGTGCAAGAAGGGGTATGTAATGAGCCAGGCGGTCTTGCTGCATAATTAGGTTGTATGATTAAGCAGGTATGTAAGAAATGTGAGCAGAGGACTTCTTACACAACATCAACAAAATCACAAACATGTGTGCCATGGTCAAGACTCTTTACATCTGTCACGGACATTATTTTGCCGACATACCTGTAAAGGGGTCCATAAACACACACACAAACAAACAAACCATGTTTTCAACCTCGGCCATGCCAATCCACACGGTTGCGCGCGCTATGCGGAAAGTAGCAAAAGCGCGGTTTTTGCCTGCCGAACTGCGAGGAAGGTGAGGCGAACAAAAAACACGGTGTTCACGCTGGGTTTTCTGCGGGGTCTAAGTGGGCCAAAGCTACTATTCGAAGGCGGCGGGCCTGCGCCAACTGGGCAGTTTTTAGAGGATGAAGGCCGCATTATGTGGCAACAATCTTTACATGTTGCGTATCAATTGACCGACAGGGACACAAGCACGTAGGCGACGGTTTGATAGGTTGACATGTCACCTGGCTTGTGCTTATCTGAAGGGTAAATGATGATGATGTGAAGCGTTGATGTGGGGATGGTCTGACCACTTGAGAATCCCTGCGTGTCCAACAAAAACGCAATTTCCCACCTTCACAAAAGTCAAGCAGATTTCTTGTAGGCGTCCCTCGGGTGTCTTCGTCGTGTAGCTTGCTCTAGCCGTGCAGCTTGCTCTAGCAACCTCTGATGTAACTTTGTTGTGTAACTTGCTAAAGCAAATTCAAGCAGTCTCTCATGTAACTTGCTAGTGCAACTTGACCTGCGCAATCGGCAACATATTCAACCTGAAGAACTCTTTGCAATGCTTTCGGGAAAACAAACACACAAATTTACACATACACGAACACAAACACCTCTTGACACACACACACACACACACACACACACACACACACACACACACACACACACACACACACACACACACACACACACACACACACA